>JAVTVY010044578.1:0-21163 GCA_036873755.1 Hanleya hanleyi | reverse complement strand
TTTGCGAGGATGCTATACGAAGAAAGGCAAGAAGTATTGAAGGGGAGTATGTATTGTAAGGTTCTCTTGCGTACTTGATGACCTATTTTCGCATGTCCTTTTGTCCGAGCTGGAGAATGCTATTAGAGAGTCGCTGCTATTACTTTACCTCACTCAGTTGGGTTAATCCATTTCCATGTCATAATCCAATATCACAACTTAAATGTAATGTAATGATATGCCATAATTTCACAGATAATACGCGTCAATTTACGCTGTAGGAAAAGCTACGTAATCTGATAGGAAACATGAAAGTCTACCGTACCAGTACCAATATTGATCAAGCCATTCTGATAATAGCTACAATCCGGCCTTGGTATTAAAGGGACGCAGCTATCGCCAATTATGCACTATGTTGGTCCATCTGCCATTCACAGACCTGGAATATAGATGTTTTCCACTCCAACACGCAATCGTTGCACAACACCCCTAACTCTAGTTCGTCTAGGAAAGCCGTACAATGACAGAGAGCTGTTCTGTAAAAACGAAGACCAGCCTTACTAGTTTTATGATTTCCAAATCACATTCGTGCTCGCATGACCTATTCGAATATGCCGATATTTGAGAGAATTAAAAGGCAGGCAATCTGCCGTATATTTCATTCCCTGTGATTGCTGTGAATTTAGATGTCGGTATGCACGTTTGTTTTGGCTTAAGGCACGCCCCCATGTCATTCCCTTCCTAATCTCAAAGGGATCGTCATCAACCTTATAACTCGGCTTGTCTGGGAATATGGCGAATCAGTCTTCCCAAGTCAACGAAATGCGAAATGCCCCCCCCCCCCCCCCCCCACGCTAATTATTTTTCTTAGGCGGCTGAAACCTACCTTTTTGTCAAGCTCTACCAGAAAATATAGAAAAATGTCAGATGGCCGCTTTGATGACATCACAGTGACGGCATTTTCAAAACAGCATTTTTTGGTCGATTTTTCGATCAGATTTTCCGAAATTTTTATTTAGGCAATTTCTCTGCAAACACGGCATGATAAATCAGTAAACATTAATGCGATGTGAAACAAAATTACTTTTGCTCACTTTTCATCGCGGAAAAGCAGAAATTTTGAAGAAATATGACAAAAACATCACTTTTCTGGTACCCCACGTGGCCGCCATCTTGAATTTGCCCATAATCCTCTGCTCAGGGGGTTATGCAAATAGGCTCAAAATGACTCCAATATGATAAACTATAAAGTCAAGAAGTTTCAGCTCTCCATTTTTGTCGTTCCGGAGATAGCGAGATACCAGTCCAGGCCTGCTAGGGTTAAGACGTAGTTCCCAAACAATCTCTACATTATTCACCTACGAAAGTCTTGTCATCTGTTATCGCGCCATTAGGGCTGGCCAAGGTGGCACATTATACCTTATTAAAGTTTCTCTCTCTCGCCCAGACCTAGGTCAGACATGTCACACATGAGAAGCGTCAAGCCCAATAACCTCTTAGGCCGTTACCAATCTAATATGCATGCAGGTCATATCACCTCTATGAACATGGCCGAAGAGAGTTGGTGATGGAGTCCGTTGCCATTTCTGAGGTTAACTTTCTCTGTTCCGGCATTTTTAACAGTTCAATGCTGGTAACAACACTGTCATGAACATGAATGAAGCGAATATATACTTATCATCGCCTACATAGTTTCAAAGATTATACTCCAAGGTTTTGAACAAAATATAATATGATGAAAATATTTATCTAGAAAGTCTTTGTTTTTGTATGCCAACGACAGGCAATCATTGATAAATATTTCTATCGGTAAAATTGCAGAGAGAGTTAAAGTATCGATATATTATAATTACGAACAATAGGAAATCCGTTCAATGCTGTTTCTCAAATTCCAGTGGGCTTAAAATGAACTGTTCTTGAAAAAAAACAACAAAGGAGTGGTCATCAGAGTTCGATGTGCATGTAACATGATTGAATGACATGTTTTCACGATCTGCACATCTTTTATCTTTGTATCACAAGCATTCTTCATTCAAAATGGTGGAATCCGAAAATTTAACTCAGGCTCAGTTATACCTCGTTTGTTACAGACGTTTTGATCATCGTGTTGATCCGGTACACCAGTGTTTCAAAACCGCCTTTAGCCCCCAGGTAAACGGAATTAGACGCAAGTATTCCATTTGAAACACAAGCTAATTTACCAGAAAGTGATTATTCTACACAGTCTAGTCTCCGAGGAGATCGGTTAAGCCTTGTCAGCTTTAACAAGATATAGGTCTATTGGATTAGTCCGGACATATAACATAGTGCCTTGTTTGCCTTATTGGGTTTGGGTTATAACCGTCTTTATACCCGGTTATTTGGAATGTCCAAGATGATATGTTACTAGGTCGCTGAACTCTACCCAGGCCTGTGCGATTACGAGGCTTCGTTATCCCTTGGCGTAGAGGGCAGAATCTTTCCATACCATATATCTAGGTCAAGCTCTACAAAAAATTGTAAATCTGGTTTGACCGATGTTCCAACTTTGTTAACACTATCTGGCCTGGGCTTTTTGGGACGTATCCTGGCCTGGGGAGAGGGGGGGGGGAGGCTGGGGGGCTAAGTATTTTTCTTACCCCTTAATCTAGGGAGCTGAAACTTAACACACAATACCCTTGAGTCAAGCTCTACCAGAAAATGTGAAAAAAAAAATCCAAGATGGCCGATTCGATGACGTCACAGTGTCATTTTCAAAAACGGCATTTTTTGGTCGATTTTCGGTCAGAATTTCCGAATTTTTTATTTATGCAATTTCTCCACAAAGACTGCATGGTAAATTAGTAAATATTAATGTGATGTGAAATAAAACAGTTTTTGTCCACTTTTTATCGCGGAAAAGCAGAAATTTTGAAGAAATATGACGAGAACAAATCACTTTTATGGTACCCCACGTGGTCGCCATCTTGAATTTACCCATGATCCCCTGATCGGGGGATCATGCAAGTAGGCTCAAAATGACCCCAATATGATCAACTATAAAGTCACGGAGTTTCAGCTCTCCATTTTTTGTCCTTCCTGAGATAGCACAGAAAATTGGTAGGGGGATGGGCATTTTGCATTTCGCTGTGACCATACAATACACGATACAGACGTTATCGCATGTTGAACATCTTTTTCTACGGTCAATCTGACCATACTTACCATGGTCAATATGCGTGTTCGACCATGCATGACCAATATGACAGAGAATATTTTTTTTGCGAAAGAAACAAGTTGCTTTTAAGCCGTTTTAGGCAGGAAAGGGTGATTTTTTTTTGTACAGAAAATGCCGAAAATGCGACTTTCTCCGGCTACTTGGTGATCGCCATTTTGAATTTTGCCATGATTCTTTGCACCTAGGATTTTTTAAATAGTTTTAAAAAGAGACCAATAAGATTCGCTCTCTCATTCTCTTCGTTCCTGCGGTAAAAACGATGCAGGGAGGCCATAACCCCCCGGCTCAGGTCAGATAGGGTTAAGCAAACCCTGACCATGAATAACGAAGAACCCCGTCACAAAGCATATATGTCGAGAGTAATAACTAAGCCTGAAGTCTGTCACCATACCCATACTAACTTGCGGATAGGTCATATATTCCCAGGGGGCATGGCCGAAATACCTTAATGCTGTTAACAAGCGAGGGATCTCGTTCCATTTTCAGGGTAAATGGGATTAAAATATGACAGTACCAATCTCTGTGCCTATATACAAATAGACCTGTACGTGTGATCCAAGTCAGACCATAAGCTATGGCGAAGCTGCCGGAGAACGACAGCGTTAGAATCATTCACCGGGCATCGCCATCCGTAAGAAACAAATATGCATTTGACTTTGCTTCACCGCTGACAGTATTATTAATATTATTAAAGCTTTGTCTCCGTCGTTCTTGTATACGTCTTGGTCGTGTGGATACCTCATAGTCTCCACATGAACAGCTGTAATAAAAGCGTGGCTGAGATACTAAGGCTGTGTCCGAGAATCGACCGTATTCTCGGGCCTGAATGTGAGGTGCTGAGGGAAGCTTTCTTGAAGAGTCATATGGTTGTTTTTTGACACCAGACGTCGTCAATAGCCTGGACAATAAAAACTTACATATAGGCCGACCAAGCTTTGTACTGCTATACCCTAACCCTATCTGGCCTGGGTTTTTTGGGACCTGTTGTGGTCTGAGGGGGGGGGGGGGCGAAATGGCCCCCCAATTATTTTTCTTACCCCTTGAGCTAGGGGGCTGAAACTTACCACACTATACCCTTGGGTGAAGCTCTACCAGAAAATGTAAAAAAAATTCAAGATGTCCGTTTTGATGACGTCGCAGTGACGTCATTTTCAAAAACTGCATTTTTTGATCGATTTTTCAGTCAGATTTTCCGAATATTTTTTATTTATGCAATTTCTCCGCATAAACTACATGATAATAATAAATATTAATGTGATGTGAAATAAAATAGTTTTAGTCCGCTTTTCATCGCGAAAAAGCAGAAATTTTGAAGAAATATCACAACAGCACTTTTCTGGGACCCCACGTGGCCGCCATCTTGAATTTTCCCATGATCCTCTGCTCGGGGATTATGCAAATAGGCTCAAAATGACCCCAATATGATAAACTATAAAGTCACGGAGTTTCAGCTCTCCATTTTTTGTCGTTCTGGAGATAGCGCAGAAAGTTTGGTAGGGGGGCCATTTCGCCCCCCCGTCAGGCCAGGTAGGGCTACACTATGATACACATCATGACATGACAAGAACGGAACATCAGGGTGATGATCACGATGCCAGACCCCTGCCGCACCTTATTTCTATCCGATATGGGCGATTTTGGGTGTACCGCAGCCTCTAAATATTCACGTTATCCCGTAGTCTAGGATGCTGAAACTTACCACACTATATCCCTGTGTCAAGCTCTACCAGAAAATCTAAAGATTGAATTGATAACGTTATAATGACGTCATTCTCCAAGAAGATGATCTGATAATTTTTCTAATTTTGTACTTATCAATATTTCTTCGCAAAATAATCATGATAAATTAGTGAAGAAAGTACATTTTGAATTTACCCATGATCTTCTGCTGGGGAGTTAGGAAAATAGGCTCAAACTAACCCCAGTATGATAAGCTTCACTGTCACAAAGTTTCAGCTGTCTGTTTTTCTCCATATCGAAGAACGAGAGAAAAATTCAGGTGGGACCCCATTTGGGCCAGATAGGATTAACTTTAAAATCGAGGGTGCATTCGACTTCTAAACATCAACCTTTGAAAAATGCACCTCAGTCATACAAACTGACCATAGGGATATTATAATGAAAACTGTTGACCGCCTTTCTCTTGCAAGAAACTAGCTTGTTCCTACGAGGTAATCTCCCATTTGCAAATTGTCCGGTAATGAGTGCGTCAGTCTATGAGTGAGTCAGTTCAACCGAGGCACGAACGTGCATTAGCGGACTATTACCAGCAAGTTCTGAGCTGACCTACATGTAATTTTGATGAAAATTTGACCTACTTAGGTGACCTATCAACCTAGAAATTGGCAAAAACATGTCCTAATGCCCCCTAATACCATGGAAATGCGCTTAATTAGGCCAATGTCAGTGTGACCTGACCTAATTTGGTCAAGGTCAATGTGACATACATTCTGGCCCAATTTCTGACCTGATTAGGTTACCTAGAAACCTCGAAATTGGCAAAAACCGGAAAAGCGAATTGTCAGTCTTATGTCAAGATACACACTTAAATCATATCAAACCCTACTTCGTAGGTCCTGTATTAGTACAATTTCTATATTAATACATCAAAAGGAACAACCGTGCATAACAGGCGATGTAATGGCATTTAATACTGAGACTTGTCAAACAGTTTGAAATACTATTGCGGCAATATTTTTTTCAAACCGAAACGAATTTCAATTTTAATATTACCGGCACTTGAACCATGAGCTAAAACAGTCATTTAATTTGGGAGAAAAATATTTAAGAATCGAGGTAAATTGACGATACATATCGAGTTGAGTCATTTAGTGATTAGTGAATTATATTTCAAATTTCCGGTTGTGAAAAGTGCTTTCCCTCCGAAGTCATCGCAAAAATTCACGTGAAATAGGCCATTGCCCAGATTGTCTCTCTATCGTATAATGAGAGGGCACGGCACGAGGAGATTTGAATCGAACCAATACACGATGAATTATGACGCCAGACAAGACCTACCGGATATTGTTACCTTAAATTATTTTACGCTCGACAGATCAATAGATCAAGTACTCCAATATCTCCGATATGAGGGGCTGTCCGGATAGAGTAGTACCACTGTGTGTGGGTACCTGCAGGCTATTGCGCTATTTGGGGTCAAGATACCACAAGAGACCAATAGATTTGAATATAGCCCTTGATCGTAAGCTGACACAATCTTTATGTGGATGGTTTACGTTCTTCCATTTCCTTGGCCCATATTTTGCATTATATTCTACGGTTCAATTTACAGATATAATCAGTGTGGGTCACCGGGTCAGAGATCGGCTATATATGGGATATGGAACAGCAGACTCTAGCAAAGGCCACATATATATTGGTGCATTTTGGAATGAAGTGGACTTACAAGATACCTCAGATAGGAAGTCACAAATGTGTGCGTCAAATAATTGGATAAATATTTCTAGTCAGGATAGAAACAGGAAAGAAATGAATGTAGTGTAATATAGCGTAGTGTATGACATCTGCTGGTATTTATTGATGTATTTATTGACACATCTCTTGACGCTTATTCAGTCACCTGCTTTAACGTTCCGACATCCCTATGAAACATGCTTCCAAAAATAGAAAGTGCCTAGTACAAAAATACATAACGAACTCCATAGGTTGTGGGTGTCCAGAGAAAATATTCTCTCAGCATAGAAGTAGGTTTTCCGTTGAGCGACCACTGCAGATGGTCTAAACGTCAAGGAATTAACTCGACTCGTGCGTATCACAAATTTACGGAGATCTAAAGTAAGTAATGAGCAACCATCTTGTCATCAAAGATTGGCTGAGAGGGCTGGAACAGCGACGTCACTGGTGCAGATCTGGGTCGGTGATGTTAGGCAGACATGTGTGCAAAAAACAATTTCGTTCACAAAGTAGTTTAACTATCTCGCTAGATTTACAACAATGGAGTATTGACCGTCATAAAGTACCTGCCATGTGTTGATATTGTGTATTTGTAAATGAGACAACAATATTACCAACCAATCAGTGAAGTATATATATGCTAGACATTGCTAGTCTTCTTACATGTACCTCCATGAGTCTGAATACGGTGGATTCTCGGACGTAGTCTTAGTATTTCGGCCGCGCTTTTATTGCAGATGTTCATGTGGAGACTATGAAGTATCCACACGGCCCCTACAACCGATTAGCAGTGGCTTATAATTTGACTCGGTTTAATGAATGTAGGAAAATCAAGAAAATCACTTCTAATGCACCCGACGATTTTGCTTGATCGATTCCCCCTTTGCTACTATAGACCGTCATTCTGGTAACTTTCATGACATTGAAATATAAGTCTGTACACCTGCCTGCCTAATACGTTTATATATGCCAGCGTTTGGTCAGGGCTGTTGAACTTTGAAGTATCGTGAAATGATATCCACAACGAAATAAGAGAAAAGGGAACATTTTTCAGTTCGAAAATGTCAATGTAAGGATCTGAAATTTCAAATAAATTTTAAGAAAGCTTTTAAAGTCTTAAAGAGAACATCTACCCACACGGTTCCATTAACGAGAACATTTACCCGCAGGGTTCCATTAACGAGAACATTTACCCGCACGGTTCCATTAACGAGAACATTTACCCGCACGGTTCCATTAACGAGAACATCTACCCGCACGGTTCCATTAACGAGAACATTTACCCGCACGGTTCCATTAACGAGAACATCTACCCACACGGTTCCATTAACGAGAACATCTACCCGCACGGTTCCATTAACGAGAACATTTACCCACACGGTAACATTAACGAAAACATCCTCACACATACGTGCAGCTCCATTAAATATCATATCATTGAACTGTAATAATAAAATGAAAATTATAATCCAAATAATGAAGAGCCTTTATTGAATTATATGTAGTTTTAACCTCTGTTTGAATTCTAGAAATGATACCCACATTCCAAGTTTCTTTCAGTCGCGATGGGGATGTACAACGCATGCACATAAGGCGAATGTATATTGCTGAACGAGACGATAAAGCTTAATTCTCTCTCTCTCCACACACACTGCCACAGCCATGGATACTGAGACATGGGATTTGCGGAAGAGACGTGGTTATCCTTGTTTGTACGTATCAGTTGATGGGAAACGATTTGTCATTTGGCGCCGACGGTGCATGGCTCCGGTAGAAAATACCTTAAACACTCATAATTAGTATCAATGGGATGTAATTGTTCCTGGGCGCCACTCAAACTAGCCTATTAATGCATCACGTTACATTTGTGCGCATTGTAATTTCGTTACCTGCCACTGTAGTGAAAATGACTCGACATATTTAGTCTAACATGCTTTTTAATTATCAGGGACCCCAACGAGACGGCACTCCATTAGCAGAAAAGACGGCTGGCGTCCCCTTGAATACAGCACAACTTGTTTTTTTCTCGACAAGGCACAAAGTACAACTCCGAATCCATATCGATTCTGTGGTGAGGTCTAAATGTAGACTTCTCCAGTTCACCAATGCCCAATTTTATTATTGAAATGCAAATATTGTTTAACACTATCTGCTCTACCAAAATGTAAAAGAATCCAAGATGGCCGCTTTGATGACGTCACAGTGACGTCATATTCAAAAACAGCATTTTTTGATTGATTTGTCGGTCAGATTTATCGGTTTATTATTTATGCAATTTCTCCGCAAAAGTGCATGATAAATTGGTAAATATTAATGTGATGTGAACTAAGATAGTAATTGCCCACTTTTCATCGCGGAAAAGCAGAAATTTTGAAGAAATATGACGAAAACATGACTTTTCTGATATCCCATGTGGCCGCCATCTTGAATTTAGTCATGATCCTCTCCTCGGGGGTTTACGCAAATAAGCTCAAGATGACTCCAATATGATAAACTATAAAATCAGGGAGATCGCGCAGAAAGTTCGGTGGGGGGAGGGGAGTGAGGTGGTGGTGGTGGTGGGGGGGGGGGGGGGGGGATTGTTGCCCCCCTCCCCCACCTGCCCCCAGGCCTGGTAGGGTTAAACCTGTCCTCATGAAACCACATGATTAGAGACAAAGAATCATAACATGGATGCTTTCTGCCAGTACTGATAAAACAAATTGCTTTAATACGCATGTTCCGTTTTCGTGCGTACGGACACTCGCTACGTTACTCTTTACTGTGGAGCTTTCAACTTTGACCGAATTGGTAGAGTGGTGGGAGCAAAATGGTCCAATATCAAACGGACAAAACATATAATCAGAAAATATCTGGTTTTACTTTTTTATGCTGGAGTTTTTTTGTGTGCCAATTTGTATAATCAAAAAGTGTGGCAAAGGGTGAATTCAAAATGGCGGCCATGAGGTGTCGTCAAAATTTGGGTTATCGACATCCTGTTCAATTGATGTCATTCCTCTCGGCTTTTAAAGAATAATGAAAGCAAAAAAGTATAGGATTTTGTCGTCCATCTGCTGTACATTATCATAGAAGAGGTATTTCAGTTCCTACCACTCGCACCGATATACCAAGTCTGCACTGGGATCCCAAAATGCATATTTTAATACAAGACACAGTGCGAGAAAGCAAAAATTCAATTATTTGTTGTGATGGTAGTCGAACGCACGTCGCCTATGCCTCCAACTTGTTGACCACACAAGATTAACGCTCTAACCTATACGACCACATGCACTGTCGAGATTTATGACTTTTCCAGAAAATGTACCACCAAACTTGTGTTGATCTTCTTGGAGGGAGTTTGAAACCAATTAAAATAATCAAGGGATAAGTAATGTGCTGGTAAAAAAAAAAAAAATACTCTGGTATTGAATGTGTCGGATACTAAACAACTCCACATATTTTACTGAAGAGTCCGTTGGGAAAAGTGACGTATTGTACAGACACGTATCCACCTGGGGTTCCACTACTCTCTATACTACTATTCCCCAACAGGATCCCCTTTGTCCTTCTTAGTTCGCTGATAATCTCCATGGATTTGGTTTCCTCGCGATAGTTTACTATACAAACTGATTAGTCAGGTGTATGAATTGCGCATTAATGTTCTCTTATAGTTTATACTACTTGTTATTTGGGCATATGTCAAGAACGTTGTATGCACAGCTTGACGGGCGAGTTTGCAACATTACGAAGGAAATTGGAGCGATATGTAAGAGGTAGGAGAAATTGACAAGGTCTTGCGACTAAAAAGCAACCATATGACTCCACAGGAAATAATTCTTCGACACCCAAGATTACGGAGGAATCTCGGACGTAGCCTTAGTATCTCAGACGCGCTTTTATTGCAGATGTTTATGTGGAAACTATGAAGTATCAACACGGCCCCTAGCACCGGCTTAAGCGAAATTAGATACGGTAGCTCGGGAGCTGTGATAACAGATTACCTCATCTTCGGTACCTAATGATGATGCAAGATAAGTTATGTCTCCGTGCAGTCTGGTATGAGTATCATGCTTGCCAACCGAAAGATAATAAAATAGCATATATCATCAACATGAACAGTCTCGGCCACAATGGTTGGTGCATTGTTGAAGAATTAGAAACGTTGACAGAAGAGCGTAGTTCTGGTAAATCAGATTGATTCTTGAGTAATTCTGTAGGCGATTCGTAAATCTCCGAAGGATCACCTGGTTCCTGAGATATGGTCAACAATGTACCTGTATTGGAATTCGAATAGTGGAACATTTCAGACAAACTACCAAAATCTGTGAAATATGCTGGGAACGACATTGGGAGTGAAAGTCGACTTCTTTTACAAAAAAACGGATGGAAATTTTCTCGAGTTGACAAAAAAGCTTGCAAACCACCTTGTAATAAGTCAATATTCTTTGGTAAATCTGATTGAAATTAAATCCTATCTGCTCCCCCGTTTGTATATGTCGCTTGAAGGATCTAACCGGCTTGCAGTAACGCGAGTGTCGACCAATCCCGAGAGCTCTTCATAGTGCTTCGAAGGAAACATTAATGATAGAGAACTTTTGGTTGGCTCAGCCGAGTCCTTTGATGTTGCAGCCGTCCCGACATACTGGCGCCAGAATAAGGGGAAGATATATGGACTGGCCCTTGGTATAAACCTTGGGGTGAACGGAGACGGTTACCCTATCCCCCCTGCAAGTGAATTAGTCCAGATGCGACCGTGATGTCATAATGCTATTAAATATTCATGACATGGGCGCTCAGAACACCAAATTCAATTGAAAAATCCTATATAGCGACATGTACGATTTGGGAGCATTGATAGGGTAATAATTTAATAAGACTGAATCATTGGTATGGTATACAGCGTCTCCAGTCTATGTTTTTTACAGAACCGATTGAAAACAATTCCTCAACATGCGGATCCGACGAAGAGGTGCATTAATTTTCTGTCTGACATACTAGTCACCAAATGCTGTTCTAACGCAAGAAATGGTGTACCTCTCGTATGTATTCCTGCGGCGCGCCCTTGTGGCATTTTGTTGCCAGGTAGATTAGATTATCAGCAGAAATGTATTGCGATCGACCCTTTGGATCAGCCTACACGTATGGTAACTGTCATTCGTGTTTGCGGTTTACTCTACACCTTCATGGCACAATACGTCGAGCCGAAACCGTCATTCCTTACTTGGAGGAGTAAACCGGAGCTCGACAGCTATAATGTGTTGAAACCACCGACGAGCTGACAGACAATATCCATACGGGGCCGACACGAGACATCGACGGAGAAGATGTTAGGTTAAATTGTGTTAGGTGCAAGTCGCGCTTGCTTGCACCTTTTCCCCATCAGGATATGTGGCGTTGTTAACCTGTCCGGGAGACATCTGGTGAAAAAACAAGTTCCGATGTCTGATCGCAGTCCCTAAACCCCCTGATACAAACACACGAGTACACATATCCGAGCAGCCTGAACGTTTATTTATGCCAACGGGTGTTAACACTATTCTCTTCAACTAAATTGAAGCTGCTGTTGCGACGGAATGACATAATTTCTTCATTTATGGGTTACAAAACCTTGCGACAAGCATACCGTGGCGTTTTAAGCCAACAAGTGACGCCCAAAGCAATAAGCCAGCCTACTATTGAACACCAAATGACTACGGTTTGACGGCAAACAGTTTTTGATTCCAAATGGTTACCAGTGTCACTTTCTTGGGGGAAAATTGCTTTTCATTCGCATCGCCGTACAAAAACTTTGCAAAGATAATTCATAGTTCTTCTGAAATGGTAGGCTTAAACACATTCGAATTCCAATACAGGCAGATTGTCGAACAAAGCTCAAGGGAACGTAATCTTTTTGGGGATTCAAAAAAAGTCGAAAGAAATACTCAAGAACCAATTGAATTAGCCAAAACAACACTGTTCTGTTATAGTTTCGAATTTTTGCCAATGCACTAACCGTTGTGGCCGAGACTGTACCATCTAGAGAAACGAAATCCAACTACTTTAATGGGCTATGTCGTATGTTCGTCATTGTGATTTTCCAGCAGGCTTGAGTCCCATTGCTTCACGCATTCAATGAATGTGAAACTGCCAATGAGCGCTTTATATAGGCTCGTTTGGAGTTTGGAGATCCTTGGTCACTGTTACAAATATATATCTTATTTATTGAAGATTTATGAATGGAGAGGATCTATCCGTCTTATTGGCGGAATTAATCTTTGAGCTGTCATCTATTTTACACGGATCTACACGACTGCTGTAACGTATGTCGCTCTAGTGTATTCGCGATGCCATTACATGATGTACATTTATTTTGACGGTTCCCGTGAGATTCACTCCATCCCGTAGTTCGCGATGCCATTAATGAGAAGATTGATTATATCTTAGGTTTTATTTATTTCTACTCCTGTGGGGCCTCTCTCTGACTTAGGCTTAATCAAGTCTGTGAGTTCATTCTTTATTTGGACCGCCGACAAATACGTCATCCATGTTGGTCAACTGAGAAAAGATAACTTACACATCCTTTAACAGTCCACCACAAGATACCATACAAGTAAACCGGATCTCTTGGCTTACTGAGCAGTGAAGATAGTGCCGCTACTACTGCCGCGAAGATATCCCTACCAGGCCTGTGAGATTTGTGAAGGGAGGTGGGAGTCTATCTCGGGGTGTCATCTCGGCCCCCATATTTAGTTTCTTTGCCCCTTGGATTAGACGGCTAAAGCATTCCATTCTACTACAGTATTTGGATCAAGCCCTACAAGAAAATGGCCCTTTGCCAAACTTTCTGCGCTATCTCCGGAACGACAAAAAATGGAGAGCTGAAACTGCGTGACTTTATACTTTGTCATATTGAGGTCATCTTGAGCCTATATGCATAACACCCGACCAGAGGATTATAGGTAAATTCAAGATGTCGGTCTCGTCGGGTAGCAGAAAATTGATGTTTTCGTCATAATTTCTGCTTTTCCACAATGAAAAGTGGGCAAAAACTATTTTTTTCACATTGCATCAATATTTACTAATTTATCATTCTGTTTTTCCGGAGAAATTGCATAATAATAAAAAAATCGGAAAATCTGACCGAAAAATCGACCAAAGAATGCCGTTTTTGTAAATGACGTCATCAAAGCGGCCATCTCGGATTTTTTTTTTACATTTCCTGATAGAGCTTGACCCAAGGGTTTAGTGTGGTAAGTTTCAGCCTCCTAGCTCAAGGGGGAAAGAAATAATTAATGGGGGGGGGGGTGATAGTGTTAATACAGATCCGCAATGACTTGATAGCCTAATAGCATGCATAATACATCAATACATGTATGAGAAGCACTTTTTAACCAAGAGATTTCAAATTTGGTGGGAAGGTAGACTAAGTGGCTAACCAAAGTGGTGTCGTCTATTGTCTCACAAGATTTCTATGGTAACGCTTTGAGTAATCTTTTTTCGTACATGTAGCGAGTGCGTGCCTAATTTATAAACCGTTCCATTAAAGTATTATAATCCAAGCGGACAACATTTGGCCACTGGGTACCCCTTATGATATTTGGCCATTTCATAATATATCAGGCAACCCCATATGATATTAGGCCACTCCATATTATACAAGGCAACTCCATATGATAGTAGGCCACTCCATATTATATAAGGCAACTCAATATGATATTAGACCACCCCATACTATGTAAGGCAACTCCATTCGATATTAGGCCACTCCATATTATCTAAGGCAACTCCATATGATATTATAGACCACTCCATATTATATAAGGCAGATCCATATGATATTATAGACCACTCCATATTATATAAGGCAACTCCATATGATATTATAGACCACTCCATATTATATAAGGCAGATCCATATGATATTACGCCACTCCAAATTATATAAAGCGACACCATATGATATTAGACCACTATACACATTATATAAGGCAACTCAATACGATATTAGGCCACCCGATATTTTATCAGGTAACTCTTTGACTTTGAACGCCATAGCTTACCACTGCTGCCCTTCTAACTCATAAGTTCCACAGGCAGCCAATCATTTAAAAGGCTACTGTAGGTCTGTGTTGTACGATATCTTCCCTGGAACAATCAGAGATGCAACGATGTATCCGCAGAAGAGAAGACTGTGAATAGTGGGTTCACTCTAGCCGGAAGAACTGTCAGGAAGTGGTATAAAAGTAAACCACAGAGGAGCAGTGAAAGCTTCACGATGCATCAAATGGGAAGAGTCGACAGAATCGATTCGAGTCGAGGAGCTCCAGGAGATGTCAATACAGCCTTCAAATCGGAGTCAGAGAGACGGGACAGCTTCCAGAAGAACCACACGATGAGGGATGCTACATCACAGTGCCCATTATTATCTAACAAACCTTGCCAGATAAAAGTTTCGGCGCTATGAGGGTAGATATTATTAGGGTTATTATTTCGTATTAGCTCCGTATGTATAAAAATTACAGTTGTTAGCTGGATAGGGTCAACTGTAATTATCCCATTATGTTTTGATTTCTTATATCTTGCTCGCCAAACAATCACTTAAAGTAATCATATATTTTGTAAGATGAGTAATGTATTTGCAAATATAATGACCATTCATTCCACTCTCATTAAAATGTTTAGCGATCAACAACTGTATACTTTTGTTATACATTTCACATTAATTAACTGTATTTTAGTGCAGCAAATTGCAAGTAATTCACTGTACATTGTAAGTAAATATTGCGCAATTACAGTAAATTAGTGTGAAATTTTACATTTCGCGACATTTTCTGCACATTTTGCAATAAATTAAAGGGAAACCTGCTGATCTAAAATTACATAAATTACTATTTATCTCCTCAAACTTGATCCCACAGTAGTCATATTTTTTACGTTCAATACGGACAGCCTCTCTTCGCAGCTTCAAAATATTTGGAGAAATTGGAGAAAATTTATTTTGAAGGTCAGCCCTGAGAAACTATGAAACATTTTTGCTCAACACATTTCCAAACATGACGCATTATATGGAACTGTTTTGCATGGGTTAGCCCTATCTGTCCTTGGCGATTTGGGGTGTCAGCCTGGGAAGGAGCGGGAGTACCCAACAAGCATGACAAGGTAGCCATTTTGAATTTACTCATGGTGGTTATGCAAATATGTCCAAAATGACCACAATATGATAATATACAAAGAGTTTCAGCTCTCAAGTTTTGTCGTTCCGGAGATAGGAGCTAAAAACCAACAAGGATAGGGGGAGGGGGCGTAAAGTGCCCCCAAGGCCAGGTAGGGTTAAAACGGTTGTCTCAACCCGTCGTATATTCGGGATAACCACAATAGACATGTTATTGGAGTCGTATTTACCATAGTCACATAAATATGGCGGCCACGAAGAGTGCTTTGAAAGTTGCTTTTTCCTCAAAGCGTAAAACACTTCTTCATTTGTCGGGATGTACTGATTCTCTATCTCACCCACAATATGTTTTAAGAAACAATCGGTCTAACAATATGTTCAGAAAGAAGGACATCACTGTGATGTCATCAATGTCTGGCAAGATTATTTCCTGCCTGGCCTGGGATTTTTGGGACTTGCCCAGGCCTGGGGTGGGGCGGGGGGAGATTTCGTCCCCGCTAAATATTGTTCTTACCCCATGAACTAGGGGTGGGTCGAGAGTTCGATCAGAAAATATATTTAAAAAAATCCAAAATGACCGCTTTGACGATGTCACAGTGACGTGATCTTCAAAGCAGGCCTATTTGGATCGATTTTTCGGCCAGATTTTTCGAATTTTTTACTTGTCTTTTTTCTTCGTAAAAACTGCATGATAAATTTGTAAATAATAGTCTGATGGGAAATAAGATAGATTTTTTGCACAATTTTCCTCCAAAGAAGACAGAAATTGTGAAGAAAATGACGAAAATATCATTTTTTGGGTTCCTCACAACGGCCGCCATCTTGAATTCACCCGTGGTCCTCTACCCTGGAGGTTATGCAAATAGCCTAAAAATGACCCCAACATCATGAACTAAAAGGTCGTGGAGGCATAATGCCCCCCCTTTCCCAACGGCTGGTAGGGTTAAGATGCACCGTTGTGAGCATCCTCCATGACGCAGGTCTGTATATTCCGTACCAGTGGGTGGTCTTGTTGGTTTGTCGAGATATGACTGAAATATTGTTGAAAGCGACGTTAAACTTGACTCACGCACTGCCTTGAGCGGTACAGTTATTGCTCGAACTGTCCGTTTATTACAGCCAATGAACGGGCGGCGTTAGAGCGTGCTTCGTCGTGTTCAAAGACAAGCCGAATTTATAACGAGAACACGCCGTGGAATGGTCTCTTTGATGTGATCGAGGGAATTACACGCGGGCGTCGCCCCAATCAAATGAAACAGCGGTACATATAACCGAGATCGAAGGGAATGAAACATACTACATATTGCCTGGCTTATAATTTGTTCAAATATGGGTATAATCAGAGAGGTCATGAGGTCATGAATGTAATTTCGAACTCCTAAAACTTCTACAAAGACTGGTGTTAGAACTATGACGAACCCTTATTCTGTCATAGCACGGATTTGTCGAACGAACCATAGCTGGAGAGGATACGATATAAGGCACCTCTTTTGCTGTTTCAAGTTACGAATCGTTGAATCATTATATATTCTCAATCCCGTAGTAAAAAACCCGTTCGCTGAACAACGAAACTATGTTACTATGGCGAAAAAGAAAAAGGTTAAATATACACGAGGCTCGAAAATACCTTCTACACTTAAGTACACCTTTGATGCCGAAGAAAACTCCATTACATAAACCAGTTTTCAGTCTTCTGCCCAAAGGCCTGCTCTCGCGCAAAATATATTGCTAGCAAGGTTATGGCCAGCTGCATGTATTTTAACAACATCTCCCAAATCCATTTACAATATTCTGCTTCCCTCTCCACTGAATAAGGCTCTTGGACAGATCTTTTCGACTGTACAACATGCGCCGGACTAATGGCATACAATTTGACTTTCCGAATGCGTGCCTGACAGGAAAGCGGAAGTTCCGCCATGGTGCTATTTGTAATTTCCCTAACCCAATTAGGGGAAATTATACATCAGGTCCTTCTTTTATAGAGCTGTCTACCGCAATATAATTATCGCACTTTATTACATCATATATATACACCACATCGAGCACAACCGTTGTATTTTTTTCTGCTGGATTCCCAGAGATAATAGCCAAACCTAAACGAATGTTGGTGAACTGTACTTACCGTCTTAATGATAAATTGATGCGCTAATTCTTTCGTGGACGACGGCCCAATACTGAACGTCAGATCTGAGGCTTACAATTAACAACAGTACCATCATAACATCTTGCCCGTATCTTTGAGCCATGGAAAGAGTTTCACCATTTCTCTCTTCGAATAAACCATCGCGGTCCCATTTACACTGTCACCTGCATTTCGGCCTACATGAGATTAAGGCATACATGTAGACATGTATTCAACATGGGCGTACATGTAACAATTTTGTTACGCCTGTATTGGGAGAAGAATACTTGTTAGTTATGATAGAAACACCCTGGGTGTCTCACGAGACAAAAACAAACCTTGTAATCGCTTTTCTACTATACAACAGTCGCTTGTATTTATATATATATTTTTATTTTATCCCTGCTTGGTTTGGTGCTAGCAGTCTCCAGAGGGACCTGCATATGACGGATACATATTTCGTCTAGTAGCAGCTACTAGATCCTGTGTGAAATGTAACGACCAAGCGATTCCACTCAAAGTTTCTCAATAGCGATACATATCTCATGCTGATAGCAAATTACGAGTGTAACTTGGGTTTGATTGCGCTTAACACGAGGCTAGGGGGTGTATGAACCCCATGTACTTAAAGATCTGCAGGGCGTTCATATGAAGAGTCACAACCATCATTCTATAGATACCAACTCTTTTAACGAAAATCATATGGATTAAGAATACTGATCAGCCATGCGTATTTGATATTTGGAACATCATGTAAACCAAGATGGTAAATCAGGGGAATACCATCTAGACCTAACGCAATGAAAACTTCGTGCGAAATGTTCGCCGATATTCTACGAGATCCCATAACAAGCCAATCACGACCATTTCAACCTTTTCTCTCTGGCAGTGATTGGCGTTTACTTAACGGAGATTAACATCTTCGCACGGCACAATCTTTTAATATTTTCTGCCCTACCAAGCCAGACTTTTCGGCGGGAGTAAACTCTTTGATCTTTACGGTTTTCCACGCACCCTGTCTGGAAATGATGCCATATTTGGAAACTGTTTCAGAATAATGTTTATATATTAGACCACGAGCTGCCGTGTGTAATTACTGTGGGCGTGATTTTGAAATAGTTTCAATAAGCTATCCATCCGATTGGCT
Organism: Hanleya hanleyi; assembly: GCA_036873755.1. Taxonomy (NCBI): domain Eukaryota; kingdom Metazoa; phylum Mollusca; class Polyplacophora; order Lepidopleurida; family Hanleyidae; genus Hanleya; species Hanleya hanleyi. The sequence continues at coordinate 2,175 of JAVTVY010044578.1, read as the reverse complement.
AACAATAGTAGTTTCAAATTCGCACGAGATTCATATAGGGCTGAATTCAGATATAATATTCCGTAATGTTATATTTGAGTTTACTGAGATTGGACTATGTTTATGATTGGTGTGATTGTTTTGATTTGTTGCTAATATATAGATTACTATTTAATTGTTACTGCGCTCTGGTTCATTACTTCAGAATTATTTTGTAAGCGCTCTATGGCCGTCGTAATAATTTTAATTTCGATTGATATCCCGGTATGATCAGAGACAATCTGACTACCATCGATTGTATTAAGGTACAATTAAAGCGGATTGGGGAAATAAAAATAATCCCTCTAGCTTCAAAATCGGACCGTTAATTGCAAGCAATGTCCGCTGAATCCGAAATCAATACAACATAAAATGTATCCAGGAGGTGTGAACATTTAGTTAATCTCAATCAATTTGAATGACTCCGAAGATGATATGAAGCTTGAACATTCTTGATACCTGAGATATTCATTCCATGTTGTATTAAAAGTGATTTATATAACTAGAAAGCTATATTAACCCTATCTGGCTTTGGCGAGAAAATTTTGAAGAAATATGACAAAAACGTCACTTCTCTGTTACCCCATATGACCGCCATTTTATGACCCCAATATGACAATCTACAAAGTCACGGAGTCTCACCTCTTAATTTGTTATCGTTCCAGAGATAGAAGCAAATAAGCAACATTGGAGATGGGGCGGAAACCCTCCCCCCTCCGACATAATACTCCGCAGAGGTCGATTTAATCCCTTCGCAGGTGATATCATTAGCAAGCCGATTAATTTGATAACAAAGCTTCTGTTTAATACTATTAGTTCTGGCCCATTGAATCCGTGAATTGTGGTGTTAGTAGTGTCATGTGCATCTATTAATTATTCTGATTATGGAAATGGGACTGGGGATTTTATTAGGATCGCTGATGGCCAGCGAATGCTGGAACTGGCGATCGTTATTGGACAGATATGTAAAAGGTGGGGGAAATTGACGATCTCCGGCGACTACCATATGACTTCACAGGAAAGCCTCATCCGGCACCTCACCATCTGACTAGAATACGGAGAATATTCACGCTGAAAATATGAAGTAACCACACGGCCCAAAGCACCGGGTTAAGCGGAATTAGCTAGCTCGGGAGCTATGATGACAGATCACCTCAAATAATCAACTCATCGGATGGAGGAAATGCCTCAACATGGGGTAAGCATGGTAAACGCAAGAATACCCAGAAAAAACAACAACCTGCAATGACCAACGTCATGCGGCTTAAATTTCCCACCAAGACATATATTTGTCAAATGGCATTCCAAAGCTTCTTTTTTCATAACATCGCAGTACTGTACGATGTTATCAGTTATTCATGTGATGGCTGCTTGATTTATAGTTACTATAAGATAGTCACGATTTATTATGGCTTTGTCAGGAAAAAATGTTCTGGTCAAAGACAGACAGACAGACTGACATAATTTATATTTTTGGGGCCTTCATTTGGACTGGTCATATAAACTGACCACAAATTATATAGGATCATCATGCGTGGGAGCAATAGCGGCACTAAACTGAGTTGTAGGAGGATGATTCGATTTCAGGCACGCAACATGTTTTCTCATTACAGATAAATGTAGCTACAGAACTCAATTAGCGTGATTGCTACCCATGGCGTTCCTGGAGTTTTGGGGGAGATCATGGCGAGAAGTTTCGTGTCCGAGTACTTATTGGAAAACCACAGGTGCATATGCTGTTTGGCGTGCTGGTAAATGTAAAATGACAGGGAGAAGAAATCTGGGGACTCCATAAAAGTTCGTCACACCATGCTTCCTTGAAGACATCGAAATAGATGACCAAGAGTCGAGATAATCATAGAACTAGGAAAAATCAATATACAACTAAGCTGAGAGATAATGGTTTCCTGGGGATATCTGTACAAAGCCGATTTCAGTGAATTTCCATCACTTTGAGTGGAGTTGAAGACTTCCTGGCTGTACCGTTTTACGACCATTCATTGGGATATTTGAGAGACTCTAACGCGCGTTAAGAGATTCTCCTATTACAAACGAGTGCGTCAATTCCTTCGCCCTAATGTGACAGCCACCAGCTAAACGACAGTTAAGGACCCATCGCATGCAATCACTGCCTATTGAGTCTACTAATTTCCAGAT
>JAVTVY010044577.1:0-20411 GCA_036873755.1 Hanleya hanleyi | reverse complement strand
TAATGATGAATACTGAGGGTCTAGTCTGCCAGTTCATATTCATTAAGGTCGATCTACTTTCAACAGCGAGTATGGCAAGGAATCACAACGATCAGTTCGTGCGTTACGCGTTATTCCAGTAACCGGACTTGCTTACTTACGGGTTTAAATGCCTCATGTCCGCCATTGTTGACTTTACCCATGATCCGCTACTCGGGGATTATGTAAATAGGCTCAAAATGACCTCAACTTAATAAGCCATAAATTCGCATGGGTTAAGCTCTTAAGAGGGTGACATATGTTCAGCTATCTTTTTTTCATAGAATAACAGGTGATCTGATTAATAAATAGGCGGTACAGTTGGTGGCCAATATCATATACCAAAATGTTTCCCAAACCTTGCTAAATGTTAATATGAAACCCTTTGAGCAGAAAAATGTAAATTGGAGAATATAATTACAGAAACAAAGCGTCTCGGCACTGCCAGCAGAAGTCAGTAAAGAATAAACACACACTCTTGAAAAGATGATCTTAAAAATTCCACCGGAAAGTATTTTTAAAAGATTTTTTATCATTTACTATGTCAAAATAATTGTCCAAGGCAATGATAATTCGTGTCAGCCAATATGAACGACCGTCCAAAGCTGTAATGGAGTTACTCAAGACAGGTGCGTGTCACACCGCTGTCACGAATCTATGTTAGTTTGAGAAGCTAACACATATAAACCAGATTGTGTAGTCCGTGAAGGATTCTTTCTATTCAATCACCAACTGCCTATTGTGGTCCATCCATGCATAGCCTGTTCTGATTGTGCCTGGTTCTAAAGGAAGCTGCATAATTAATTGCCAGTTGACACATATCTGTCATTTGATCCACATGTCAGGTACACAAAATTTCTGGTTCCCGGATGTAGTCAGACTGAGTTATTTTGCACGTGCAATTTCGTCTGTTATTTTGAGTATTTCTGGGGTTTTAAGCTGGTATTATTCCCAAATTTTTGTGCAGTATTTTTCGTGAACGTTTTTGGCATCTGTGCATGGTGAAATTTTGAGTCGATTCGTCAGATTTTCGCTGTTCGCGCCGGTTTTTTTGTTTGTCTTGGTCAGGCCATTTGCGTTGACCTAGATCACCATTGTCCTTGTGTAGGTAGATGGCGCTCTATTGAATGTAAAACGATCATACGGGGCTTTTGGCTCCTTGAAAGCACTGTTGATATATATCGCGGGCTCTTTGTAAACTGTTGACAACTGTTATTATTTTGTTGTTTGTTTGTTCGAATTAATCTTTTCTGGAGCCTCCTGGGTGGGAGTTTATCATTAATAATTATGTTTTAGTGCTAGGACAATTAAACTGTGAGAGTTCACGGTTCACCATTTTCCTTGTGTAGGTAGATGGCGCTGTATTGAATATAACACTGTCATACGGGGCTTTTGGGTCTTTGGAGGCACTGGGTTAATATATAGCGCGGGCTATTTGTAAAGGCGTTGACAACTGCTATTATTTTATTGTTTGTTTGTTTGTTCGAATGAATCATTTCTGGAGCTCCCTGAGCGGGAGTCTATAATTATTTGTTAGTGCTATGGCACACAGACTGTTAGAGAGGCCACGGAGCCTTAGACTTTTGGGGCTGAATGCCGCTAAGCCGATTGATATTTGGCGTGCTTTAAAAGAGTCTGTCGGATCAGGGCCGAAAGTCCTTGATGGATTAGCGCAGGTGACAAAGGATCTCTGGATTGTGACACTAAAAAATGAACAAACCAGAGATGTTCTCCTCTCAATCAAGTTTCTTGGATTTCCAAGATCAGTGCGGTCACTTTGAGGAGATTACACGCACGAAAGTACTTGTCAGAACAAAATGCACTGTGGAGATACCACACACGGACATCAAACATATTTTTGAGAAATATGGTAAAGTTCATGACATTTATCACGAGTACTATACTTTTGACAGGGATTTCAAAACGGGGAGTAGGAAGGTGTGGATGTCTGGGATCAAAACCACTCTTCCCTCCACAGTTATGTTTGGAGAGTTCAGACTTCCTGTTTGATATAAACAGGATTCAGCATTAGGAACCCTTAACTCTCTGTTTAAATGAAACTTTTCTCAAAGAAGCAGATAAAAATAAATTTGAATTACGGCAATATACACCCTTTCATTTTTATGCTTTGCAAGAGCATGGCAAGGCTACAGGCGGCTCTTCAATACTTGCTAAAATGGGTGTTTTGCATAGTCCTATTGATTTGAAGACAGATTTACAAGCTGTAGCAGTTCGCCTTACTTTGAATTCTGTATTCACATTATGCACGGTGTACATACCTTCATCTGGAGGTCTCTGTCTTAGTGAACTTCAGAATCTTTATGATCAGCTCCCTATAAACCTTGTTTATTGATGGGTGATTTTAACGGCCGTAGTAATTTTGGGGATATAGGAAAAGTGCTTGAAGATTTTATATCAAATAATTCTTTGTGTATTTTTAATGATGGTTTTGAGATACAACACATATCACGGATCGTTAGATTCTTGGTATGTGCTTTAGAATAGGTTAACCGGAAGACTATACTGTGAAGCCATGTGACTGTCAGTATGTCGGCACCTCTTCCCACTTCTCTTATGTGTTGTAATTTTTACCTGTATATGGCGAGATTCTGCTGGTGGACGTTTCGTCCCCGAGGTCCGCCCCCAGTACAGACCTTTTGGTCTTTGATATATGGTGGGATTTGTGGGAAGTTGATGCTGGGTCAACATCGGGCCTTACAGACTAGTCTTTTGTGTTAAATGCCGTCATTATCATCTGACGACAATACAGCTCAGCAATCCCCAGTGTACGAGTTGTCACAGCGACACAGCTCACCAGTTACCAATATACGAGTTGTCAGAGCATTTCCATCATAGCTTTCTAGATTTGTGTCTAATACCGCTTATGCCGGTGCTAGGGGCCGTGTGGTCATGTCATCCACGTTGCCACATGAACAGGTACACTAAAAGCGTACCTGAGATACAACACATATCACGTTAGATTCTTGGTATGTGCTTTAGAATAGGTTAACCGGAAGACTATACTGTGAAGCCATTTGACTCTGTCAGTATGTCGGCACCTCTTCTCACTTCCCTTATAATTATACACATTTTCCCACAGCTCATGGATCCTATTCAGCTTTAGATATCTCGCTTTGCGACCTTCCTATACTCGAAGAATTTTCTTGGTCTGTTCATGATGACCTTTGTGGAAGTGATCACTTTCCCACTGTTTTAAAAGCTGTTCATTCAGCTTATGACCCCCAGTTAACAAGGTATAATTTCAAGAAAGCAAATTGGTCAGAATTTGAAAAGCTTTGCTCACAAGAACTACAAGCAGCTTATTTTGCTGATGTTTCAGATCCTATACAGTTATTCTCAGATATACTGATTGAAATTACTAACCAAACCGTACCCACATCTTCAGGAGTTGCACACATTAAAAGACGATGGTTTAATGATGACTGCAAAGAAGGAAGGAAACGTAGGAAGAAAGCTGAACGGTGTTTTTGCCGAAATCCAAATTTTGAAAATTTGAAACATCTCAGAGTAACTAGAACTAAAGCTCGTAGAACCATGAAACAGAACAAACGCGATTCTTGGAAAAATTATGATTCTAAGATCAATACGCATACTCCTATAACAAAAGTTTGGAATATGATCCAACGAATAAAAGGTAAAAGCTGCAAATCTAGTGTTCATCATCTCAACGATGGAAATGAGGTGTTAACTGAGAGTAGAGATTGCAAATATGCTAGGCGAAACAATTGCCAAAAATTCTTCGTCAGATAATTATGTACCTAAATTTCAAAGTTTCCAAAAAAGAGAAGAGAAAAATGAAATTAAATTCCCCTCCGGTAACCAAGAAAGCTATAACGCTATGTTTATAATTGAAGAACTTCATGCTTCTCTCACGAAAGCTAATAATTCTGCTGCAGGCCCTGATAATATTCATTATCAGCTTTTGAAACATCTACCGGAATCTTCTCTAGACATTCTATTACGCATATTCAACAGACTTTGGACAAGAGAAGACTTTCCACCGTCATGGCATAATGCCATCGTTATACCAGTGCCAAAGCCTGGCCGTAACCATACAGACCCTGGTAATTATCGTCCGATTTCACTGACTAGCTGTGTTTGTAAAACAATGGAACGCATGATAAATGATCGCCTTGTTTGGTACCTAGAAACTGAAAAGAAACTTACTGATATTCAAGCCGGTTTCCGTAAAAATAGAAGTACCATTGACTATTGGATTAAAGGGCCGTTTACCCATTTTCATATCCAACTTTTTGAATGATAGACAATTCCAAGTTCGGTTGGGTACAACCATGTCGGATCATTTCGATCAAGATCAGGGTGTCCCACAGGGCAGTATTTTGTCTACTTCTCTGTTTAGTATCAAGATCAACAGCTTAGCGGAAGTTTTGAATAAATTATTAGATGGTTCACTCTTTGTAGACGATTTCAACATTTCGTGCAGTGGAAAAAGTATACACAATATTACAACTTTGTCTGAATAGAATTCAGAAATGGTGTCTAGAAAATGGCTTCAAATTCTCCGGAGTTAAAACAAATTGTATACACTTCGGCAGAAATATTTCCAGCACAAAGGTCAAGTACTCACATTAGATGGAACTGAGATCAAAGTGGTAAAAGAGGTAAAATTCTTAAGTTGTTTGACCACCGACTAACATTCAAATCGCATATAAATTGCTTGAAAGCTAATTGCACGAAAGCTCTTGATTTGTTGAAGGTAGTTACCAACTATAAGTGGGGAGGAGATCAGCAAACACTTCTCCATTTATATTCATCACTTGTTCGTTCCAAAATTGATTAAGGCTCTATTGTTTACAACGGTGCAAGCAAGTCAAACTTGGCAAAGCTAGATCCTATTCTCCATCAAGGACTGAGACTTTGCCTTGGAGTGTTCAGAACATCCCCTAAAAAAAGCTTATATGTCGAAGCAGATGAATTTCCTCGAACTTGAACTTCGAAGAATTAAACTATCACTGCAATATATCACAAAATTGCGATCAAATCAATCGAATCCTGCATATAACTGTGTTTTCAAACCTCAGTTTGTGGATGTTTATTTGAAGAAACCCTCCATTATTCCACCACTTGGATTTCGTATGAAACCACACAATGTAGCAGCTGGTATTAAACTTAGTCAAATATTACCTAACAAGCTCTTACCAATTCCACCAGTTAGCTCAACCAGAAGTAGATATTTCTCTAACGAAATATAGAAAAGCAGAGACGAGCCAGCTCTTGCATACACAAGAATTTTGTCTGCTGAGAGAGAAATACAGATCGCATCAGGCCATTTATACAGATGATTCTAAAGATGGTGAGAGAGTAGCATTTGCTACTATCTTTAGTTCCAAAACTAAAACCTGTCAGCTACCAGGCAAAAGTTCGATATTCACTGCAGAAGCAAAAGCTATATTGTTGGCTTTAGTAGGTATTGATTCCACTAAAAGGAAAGAAATATGTCATATTCTCAGATTCACTGTCATGCCTCCAAGCGATTAAAAGTGGAACTTCGACTCATCCCACTATCTTGAGTATTCTACAACTACATGACTAGATTTGATCAACAGATTGATATTGTGTTCTGTTGGTTGCCTGGTCACGTTGGCATCAAAGGTAATACTGAGGCTGATAAGATGGCTAAAAATACAAGCGTCTAGTCCGTCATTCATAATTCAGCCGTCGTCCATTAAAGAATATACGCGTCCATAATTCAAAAACCTATTCCATATCCATATAACAGTATTAGCACCAAATTCAGCGAAACAGCTTACCAATTACCAGTATACGAGTTGTCAGAGCATTTCCATCATAGCTCTCTAGATTTGTATCTAATACCGCTTATGCCGGTGCTAGGGGCCGTGTGGTCATATCATCCAAGTTGCCACATGAACAGGTACAATAAAAGCGTACCTGAGATACAACACATATCACGAATCGTTAGATTCTTGGTATGTGCTTTAGAATAGGTTAACCAGAAGACTATTCTGTGAAGTCATGTGACGCAGTCAGTATGTCGGCACCTCTTCCCACTTCCCTTATATGTGTTGTAATCATAGTATACATAAACATAGGCTAGTTTCCTGCAAGAGAGAAGCGGTCAACAGTTTTCAATGATGCCGACAAGACATCATGATGTTCCAAAAATATAAAATCCGTATCGCTGATCAGTATTCTTAATCCATAATAATCGTTGTAAGGTCGTAAGGCAGCCCTAGATAATGAGATTGATTCTGTTGGAATCCCATATAGCGATTTCAGGTCCTCTATCTGTACTTATGTGAGACGGCTGTTTCAATCTTTATGGGATGCTGTGAATAATAACAAACTTCATGAGTTCAAAAAAACTGTAGGCTATACTCATCGCAACATCCAGAAACGTTTCGATCAAACCATGATCAGGCGATGTAGAATCGGGCATACACGATTAACTCACGAACATTTACTAAAAAAGAGCCAGTCCCAAGGTGTGTTCCATGCCAGGATGATCTCACGGTGAAACATTCTTATCGAATGCATAGATTTTAAGATTGTAAGAGATGCTTTTTATCGAGCGACTACTTTGAAAGATATTTTTAGTCGGGTGAGGGAAGATTGCATCTTGGGTTATTTGAGAGAAATCGGCTGGTACATAAGTTTTAATGTGTGTATGTTTTAATGCGTTGGATTACTAAGTTAGTGACTTGAGTACTTAGAATTTTGTTTGATCGTCGCTCTATAGCTGAAATATTGCTGAACGCGACATTAAACCTTAATTCTCTCTCTCTCTCACACAAAATGTCTAGACTAAGACAATTACTGATAAAGTAAAAAAAATTATTTAAAAATACTTCCCATTTCAATTTTCATATCTAACATAGTCTTCGTTGTAGAACATACTGAACAGAATTTTCTGAACTGCTTTTCAATATTGTGTGTTTATTATTTATGTGCTTCTGCTGGCAGTCCTGTGATCCATTGTTTTTGTAATTATAGTCTCCAATTTAGATTGTTTGTTCACACAGGTCATATTCACATTTTGGTATATGATATTGGCCAGCAACTGTATTGTGTATTTAGTAGTCAGATCACTTCTGTTTCATACACCCCTTTAATGTTTCGATGTTTTGGAGTACTGAAGAATAGCCCCCTCCATCCCGAGCAACGAAGGGTTGATTAGCCCGGGTTAACTACGAACCCTCTCACCCCAGTACATTGAATGTATATACTTAGGCCTGGTAGACACGCCCCAGTTCTCCTTGACAAGAGAGCCAAAATTTGTGGAAGACTGTTAGGGCCATTCGCTACAGTACGGTCGTCATCTATAATACAATCTTGCGAGAAAGCCTCTACAGACCTCTACAAATGTAGTCTCACTTGTCAAGGAAACCTTGGTCGTGTGTACTAGGCCCTGGTATGTTACAAATTACAACACATGTTACAAAGACATAGAAAATGCGGGTCATGGCGGAAGTAGAAATACGTTTGAGCTGCATTTATAGAGGCTGCGGAATAAAAAAAACGGGAACGGGATTTACAGAAATCATGTAGCTCGACATTCTACACTATAATGCAGGAGAATCGCAGATATAATTCAAGTTTGTCGTGAAATAACCTAATTTGATATTTGCTTTCTCTCTGATATATTCTGCTTTACATACAATTTCACTTGACATCTTCAAGAAAACATGAAATCAGGCGTCCAAACTGTGTGACGTGTATACGATGTGTGCTGCAATTGGTGTTCCATTTTCACTTTCATTAAGCCAAAAAGTTTGACAATAGGCTGCCCTAATTGGTACTTAATGAGACCATTGGCACAAAAATAACTTCAGCTCGTATGAACAAATTATGTGTCCGCTAACGACTGCCCCATCTATATTATTTCGCTGTACACCTCGATCTCTGAAGGGGCAAAGGGGGTAATGAATGTCAAAAACAACTGAACCCCTTTGTATGTTTTTCTAAGATGTTTGACTGCCAATTAAGGTAAGAAATTTCAAATAAATCATTTGATTCATGCTTACTGGATTTACTAGAATATCTTATTATGGCCTGTAGTTTTTTTAATGGCTCGCCAATAAGATGTTCGACATTCTCGATATTAATATTCCATAACGACTTGCACGTGGTATCAATATATCACACAATATCAATATATCACATGGCATCAATATATCAAGCATATTATCTATACCCGGTCTCATTATGTGAAAAATAATTCCAAGTTTGGCAATCAGTGTGTTTTCTGGCAAACAACTGGCCGGATATCACCCATTTTCTCACCACAGTACGGTTTGGTTATGTCCTAGCTCTAAAAATATTCCATGGTCCTTATTCGGAGAAGTACCTGTACGACCACTGCAATATTTAAATTTGATTGGCTATTCAAAAAATATGATTATTTCCCTTTTGAAAATCAATATAACCACCGCTTGCATATTTGCAGATCACACAGAGATCAAAGAAACTCACTCACGGTGTTGGTAGGCTCGTATATTCATTGACTGTATGTACAGGTTTCTTTGAAAGGGTTCTTTCCAGGTCAGATCACACCCGGATAATATCGTCTATATAACGTTTCCAGAGCAATGGCTCAATTAGGCTCTTCCGCAGACTGCTTGCCTCTCTCAATCGGCCATGTATACCTGTATATGGCGAGATTCTGCTGGTGGACTTTTCGTCCCCGAGGCCCGCCCCCTGTACAGACCTTTTGGTCTTTGATATATGTTGGCATTGTGGGAAGTTGATGCTGGGTCGACATCGGGCCTTACATACTAGTCTTTTGTGTTAAATGCCGTCATTCTCATCTGACGACGATACAGCTCACCAATCTCCAGTGTGTGAGTTGTCACAGCGACACAGCTCACCAATTACAATATACGAGTTGTCAGAGCATTTCCATCATAGCTCTCTAGATTTATATCTAATACCGCTTATGCCGGTGCCAGGGGTCGTGTGGTCATGTCATCAAAGTTTCCACATGAACAGGTACAACGAAAGCGTACCTGAGATACAACACATATCACGAATCGTTAGATTCTTAGTATGTGCTTTAGAATAGGTTAACCAGAAGACTATACTGTGAAGTAATGTGGCTCTGTCAGTATGTCGGCACCTCTTCCCACTGCCCTTATATGCGTTGTATGTAGATGTTAGCATATACTGGTGCAAAATGCTTGCCTATAGCAGTGTCCTTAATTTGCAGGAATTGTTTATGACCAAAACTATATCATTTCCATGGAGAGATATATCTAGTAACTGAAGAATATGCAGGTCATTCCTTTTGGAAGACGGATCATTAGCCACTGATTCCGCGATGATAGTTAAACTTCAGTCTGAATCACTGTTGAATGAGATTCCACATCAAAACTAAACAATAATATAACAATAACATGATTTTTGAGGGCGTTATACTTTTTTATTGGCCCGATATCAGTAATTAGCAGCCCAACATAGTCATTAGCGGCCCAAGGGCCCGAGGGCCGCTAATGACTATGTTGGGCTGCTAATTACGGATGGAGGGCCAATAAAAAAGTATAATGTCCCGAAAAAAATCATGTTATTACTATTATTACCAGTTTCAAAACAAGCTTCAATAAAAACAACAATGAGGATATCATCCTGTATGATGAAATACTCACTCCGCGCGTACAGATCAGAGAGTGATCTCTTCTTGTTGTCGTCTGCTAAAGCATTACATCACCATGGTAAGCGCGAGTCACCGATCTTACGTCACTGTGTCAAAGGTCAGGTAGCGGGCCGATATTCGGCTGCAGCTCATTATCGGCCCGCCGCCCGCCGATGTTGTTTTATCGGTCTGATATGAGGTTTTATGACACGCCGAAATTAGGGATATCCTACAGAGAACGTCCCGGTAACTGGTAATAATCATTGTTACAGTGTGTCTTTCTTGACAGAAAAATCATATAGTCTGTAGTATCCTGAATATAGCTGGCATATGCTTTAGGAAGGGAGTTAAGCCAGAAGTCGATGTACTCCGCAACTCTGGTTGTTCAGCTTCCAGAGTGACATACAATCGGTCGTCCTTATACGTGGATTTCTCCAAGACAGAATTTCCTTATGTATTTAACTGGATTTCTTTGTGTATTTTTGGTACTACTGAATATCCATAACTAAATGAGTCCCAACCTCAGTATTTATGCCCAATCGAGATGAAGCTATCTCGATTGGGCATGAAATCAGTGAGAGTTTCACAAAGATAAATCAGGATGATAAGCATTAACTAACGATAATAACATTAACTAACGATAATAACATTAACTAACGATAATAACATTAACTAACGATAATGAGCATTATCTAACGATCATACACACCGTCATGTAGCCTTCGCGGATAAGCAACCGAATGTGACGTAATAAATGCAGTCTGTTTCTCTCGCAGCAGGAAAGATTCTTATCAAGTTTATCATTATTGAAGTTACCGTTGGCGGTGGGACCAGTTCATATAAATACGGACGATGTACATAGACTCCAACATTTTATTTTCATCAGTCTGAGAGCTGCGTGTAGAGAATGGTTTGATTATAATAAAGATAATGTAAGCAGATTTCAATATACAGAAACTAGTTTTGTTATATACTTATTCATCAACATCCAGGCTTCTAGAACTTTTCTCCTTGAAATTTAAATGGCTTGCAATGACAAATATATATGCAATTACAGTGGGGACGTCCTTCTTGTCGTATATATTATCGATCAAGGCGTTATAGTCTGGCACTGAAACGAACATAGATTACTTTAGATTAATCGACAGTTTAAACCAGGTTATTTACCAGTTATCAACAATGAACAGAGCCGGCAGTTCGGTTTTACAAAAATAGACCAAATCTTGCTCAAAACACCCGTGAAACATAGTAACGGTTGTCACTTGAGATTTGAAATATTTTCAGGCTTTTCTCAGGCTCACAAAATTGCACCACAGCCGAGAAATAGTAGTCCGTTTGACTTCCCCTAAACACGGCTTCACCAACATGGATGCTATGTCCCGGCATATAATCAAACGTATCAATCCTTCAACTTTCGTGGTCGAGAATTAGTCGAAGGAAATCTGTGATCATTGTGTGGTTTATCGTATCATATCTCTCACACTGTGAACGTTGTGTATCCGTACCTGGAGCACAAAACAGTGTTCGAACCGTTAAGAATCACATTACAGCTCCCCACCTCAACATATATCTCCGATCCTATTCCATTTCCCCGGTACAGTACATTACGACATAGTCAGGAAGAAGAATAATCAAGCTTAACATGTCAGACTCATTGCCGTCTAGTAATTCCTGTATCGGTATCAGCTCGCTCGACTCAACATCCCAAGAATCTGATTTCTGCTAGACGCGGTTGAAAGCGAAACACTTAATGTTTAAATTCGTTCGTTGTTATGTTACCATAGCTTTCTCGAAATCCACGACGAATCTATGCAAGTTAAAAAGCATCCATGTTATTCTCTCCGGCATGTTTCAAACACTCAACTTCAGTCCGACCCAAGCAAAGAAATCTTTTTTTGCTTTCCCACGATTATCTTCTAGCAAAATACCTTCTGTCGGTATAAATGTGAGGAATTCCAATTAAATTGTCCTTTGTATCCAGGAGGATTGATTTTTGTTGACAGCAAGCAGTACATGTTCGTCCTTGTATATTATTAGATTTTATGTAAGTTGCCAAAGGGAAAAGTCAATAATCCTGTGGGTTCCAATGGCTAGAGAAACACTTAAAGCCTACAGTGAAAGAAAAGATGCTTGGAACGAAGTCATCTCGGGTTCGAATCCTGATCGGAAAATGTGGAGTCTAGATATGCCATAAAGCGGTTATCGCCCAATGCCCAGCCAGAACATGACGGGGTCCACACGGTATTTCTTTCTCCTTCGTGGACGACGGCGAACTGTACGGTTCATTTTCTCTTTAGAACCTGTGTATATATTTCCATAGCGCCTTTTCGATCCATTGTCTCCAGACGAACTATCGGAGGAGAGCGATCCAGAAGAGCCACCAGATACGGAGTAGATTCCTCCGCTCCCACCCCCGAAAGTACCCCTCGCTTCTTCGGAATCTAGTTTCAAAATAAGATTTTCCAACACTGCTGCCAGCTCGCGTTCCCTTTTCTCTCTTTCGCTTAGAGTTCTTTTTCCCAAACCAGCAAAGCGAATTCCTGGGTCAATACGTTTGCTGATACCCGCAAAATGATGTCTAAAGTCTAGCCGTTTTGGTCGTAGCGGTGTTTCTGAGAGATAATCTGTATTCTGCAATTCCCTGTCAGGTATCCGGATGTGTTCATTGTCAACCGAATATAATCCGGGGTTAGTTTTACTAATTGACAGCTTTTGCAGGATTTCGTTCAATGAACCCTCCTCGTCCTTTCCTGCAAGATAGAAAAATTGAGAAAGTGATTACATCATAACGACACATAATCCGAATTACCGGACTTGACTCGACCACAATGACACATAATCTGAATTACCGGACTTGACTCGACCAAAATGACACATAATCTGAATTACCGGACTTGACTCGACCACAATGACACATAATCTGAATTACCGGACTCGACCAGGACGACACATATTTTGAATTACCGGTGCTAAATAAAATCTAGCAGTAATTTCGCAGATGCCAATAAGAAAGCTGGAAAAAATGAAATTCACAGCATTGCTTTTTCTATAGCTATTTGGTATTTTGATCTCACGATAGATACACGTAGCAGTATTCCAATTGAAGTCTGTTTGTGTTAGGCATTCTATTGATGACATGGACACTGGATATATTTCGTGTGTCTTATTAATCCATCTGTAATTACAAAGCTATCAGATGTGGGTCAATAACCTATAGCTTTAGTTAATTTTGGAGGAATTTTGAATTATGTAAAGTAATCGTTTTAAAAGTGAACAAAATTGAGAACAACGGCTTCTTCTATCGAAATCAAACCCTAATATCTTCCAAAACAGCGCATTTTTTTCTGAAATTATATCCAATGAACAGACTCTATCCAAAATCCACTGGGTAACCAATCACTCACGCTGTGGTCAGGCCAACCAATGTGTCCATATAAATTTCTCCAAACCTCATTCGTTGGGATGAATTTAATTACATTGCAATCAGTTCACTTGTCAGTTCAAGCCGTTCTCACTTGGCACGGTTTATACTATAATGTAGGATACAGTAACTCGATCCGCACTGATAGAATAGATTTTGGCATCAATGTTGCAACTTCTTTCGAGCACAGTATCACGCCGAAACTCCGGGCAGCGCATGTCAGCTGTAGAACAGTTGCCATGAAGATCGGCTTGAGATGAAAAGCCAAGAGAAACACCTCAAATTAGACGAGACATTTCGGTCCAGAATCAATGGAATATTCAATTCCTTTCAATTTATATATGTTTTCTCCCTTATACAACGAGAACTAAGTGAACGGACATACATGTACTTCCTGTAGTATGTCACATGTTCGGCGGATCACGGTTTACAAATACCTACATCATTAATGCGCGAGGTCAGGTGACTTCTACGGAATCGACCGAGCGGTCGTGAGTGCGCCGATCTATGTTACCACCTCCACCATTGTATGTGGCCGATTACCGAGATGACGTGTTCTCCACTGTAGTACTCTGTACTGTGCGCATACATTGTTTTAACCGACGGAAGATTTGAGTGTATAGATATATGTACAAACGTCAGATCAGACATTCATAAGCTAGCCGTCGTCCATGAAGAATTTCTGCGTTCATAATCGAAAATCCTAGCACCAAATCACACACAGCATAAAATACATTATATAGATGAACACAAGCTGGTTTATTGCAGGAGAGAAGCGGCCAACAGTTTTCAAGAATTGGTATACCTTCCTTAATTAGCCCTTTTTCTCGTGGGGAACAATAAAAGTTGCAAAAACGTTGGCAAGACACTTTTTGCTTGTTGCCGAAACATTTGAAAAAAACACAGTGAGAGTACTATGAAAAACGACTCCGGAAGCTGTGGTGTTCTAATGAACAGTCACCATCAAAGCGTGGCTGAAATACATACTCTGGAAACGACTTCGAAATTCATTTGGATAAAGAATAACGGTCAGTGATTGGGTTTTCACATATAGCACATCATCATGCTATGCTGGTATCATTGAAAATTGTTGACCGCTTCTCTCTTGCAAGTAACCTTCTGGTGTTTGTTTCATACAACTTTGGAATTGGTGTTAACTGTCATACGAAATAGGTTTTTCGATTATTTTTGTGGGAATTCTTTCCTGGACGACGGCTGAATATTTAATGTCGGATCTGACGCTTGCTATCTTATACACACACGACATTTTTAGTCCCACAAAACACGCAGTACAAAGAATATATATATGTCTTACAGGAGAGAAGCTGTCATTAGATTTCAATGCGGTTCCTGTCGTCGAATACGCTTTGTCGAACAAGTTTATGCAATAATACTTCGCTCCTATACCTATTGTTGGATCGTGGGGAGAAATAATCTAAAAAAAAAACAAAAAAAAACAACCCCAGATAGTTAACAATGTTGAGACTGTAATCGCCTTTCCTCTCGTGAAGTCGCTTTCAGAGTAATGGAGAAATACCTTCGAGTATGTTGTTCTGCTTAAACTAGCAGTGGATTCCTACGTATCCAGAGAAGGTGGGAATATTTCTCACAAGGCAACGCCTTTACCGGGATTACCTAAAGCGAGGAGATTGTATATATAGCGTTTTGTTAATGAGAAAGAATTAAGGTTTCGAAATTATTGCAAGGGGTTTCGTTGCCTTTTGTTAATCAAAAGTCGCCCGATATATCCACAAAACTGATATTAATAGAAAAATTAGCAAAGATATCAATCGAGAATGAAGGTAGTATATCCCCCAAAACTGTCGATTTCAATCAAAACAGAGAATATTATTGCAGAAACTTGTCGACAGGGCTATACCACCAAATACCTCTATTCATAGTTTCTCAAATTCTGTGATAAATATCGTACACTGACGGAAAAATACCATTGTATCCTTCAAGATATGTTTCGTGTCTAATTCCGCTTAACCCGGGGCTAGTGGGCGTTTGAATATCATCATGTGTTTTACATCCCCATTGTGTTCAACTGAACAGGCACAATCAAAGCGTGAACATCACATCTTGTTCACATCAGTGAAAACTGTTGACCGCTTCTCTATTGTAAGAATCCATCTTGTGTTTTTATTATATTTATTTCATACACATTTGGAACTGGTACTAACTGTCATATGAAATCGGTCTTTGGATTATTCACCCAGAAATTATTTTATGGACGACTGAATATTAAATGTAGGATCTGTTGCTTGCACAATTTGTACCCATTAATATACATAGTCATTACAAACAGCATAACTGAAGAAATCACAAGCGTCGGGTCTGTCATTCACAATTCAGCCGTCGTCCATTAGAGAATATGCGCGTCCATAATCCCTTTTGATCGATATTGATGATCAGTTTTCTTCAAAACCGTTACAATTAATGATCTGTTAGGCACAATAGTGTATTCGCAAGACAATTATCATCGAACTCCAAGCAGGCATAAAATATATATGAACACTATTTAGTATCTTGCAATTGAGAAACCTTCGTAAGTTTTCAGAGATGCCAGTAATGCATGATGATGTTCCTGTCGTCTATTCCATATCACTGTCCAGTATTCTTTATGTTTTTTTATTTCTATAATGTAATGTATCTTAATACCGCTATGATTATGACTGTCAACAGGCACGCCAGGACGATCTTGTGTTATTACGCGATGGTCCTACCGCTTCTAGTCCATGGTTGACCAAGTTAGAAATAATACAACAAAACCCTAGAGTTTTGTAAGTATTGCACTTTGTGACTACCGCTACATGTTCTCACATATAAGAGTTGAGATAACCTTTTTCTACTACTATGAAACAAAATACTGTATCTTCTTTCCTTTCTACCTGGCCATTGACAGATAACGTTGTTGTGTGAGAGTTGCTAAAAGTGATAATATGCCTTAACTAGACAAACAGTATTTGAAAGTCCGGTGAAGAGTAAATTATGCCAAACACTGATATCCAATTTGTCTATCTAGTCCCGTGATATACGGTCTAAACACCATTAAATAGTATTGCTAAAGGACACCGCTCATTATTGAGCCATTCTACCTCCAGGACATAAATGAAAAATCATGATGATTTTATTTTATTTTATCCGCATTGTGTCTTTTTAGCAACTTTGACCCCTTCTGAATCCCCAAAAACTCGATTTCTCCTTGAGAGCTGTGCCTTCTGTACTTCCACTGTGCCTTCTGCAAGCTAGACAGATTTGGGATTTCGTTTCTTCAAAGTTATATTGCTCTGTCCCGAAGAAGCTTATTATGTTACACTAAGTTGCAATAAGACATACATTTCCAACTAAGCAGACGATATAAATATGCAATCTGGACTAACTAATGTCCATGGTGTAAATGGTTGACAACTTACCGTGAGGAAATTGGTTTAAGGCGTCGGCAAAGCAAATGACGGCTAAAACAAGTATTAAAACACCAGGAGTTCTGTCCATTGTCCTGTAAGACAGAAATAGCCGGAATAAGCAAGGCTGTCATATAATGATGATCTGCACCATTTCTACATCTGTTTTTGTAGGCAATGTCCTCCCACCCATCGGGCTCGGCATTCACTGATAACAAGTAAGAGACAAACACGATCGATTAGCCAAAAGTGCGTCAGTTTTACAGCACCACGCAACCTTAAGCATTCTACCGGATAGCACTATATGTTCGCGAGCGCGACCTGAGCACTGATTAATGCGCCAAGCCCATATTGTATTTGAATTACCTACGCAGCTGAAGAAGACCGTCGCCGCTTACGCGCGGGACTACTTTCTACCAGTATATTAACGCACTTTGCATCGATCCTGTAGACTACGTTGTTGTGTTATATATGAACTATATCTCACAGTTGTGTAGCAATAGCTTGCGTCTTTAATCGTACCATAGCGTGTTCAATCCATTTTAAATAATTCTAACAATGATACATTGCAAAAGACAGCATGTAAAGAAGCATCTGATTTGTATGGGCGACAAAGCAAAGAGATGTAAATATACATCCTTTCTTTTTCGTTTCAAAATCATAGAGGTGAGGTTAAAATAAATAAACAAAAACAATCCCACAGATAATTCCATGGAAAAATATTTCCCACATTCAAAATGGTTTATAATTTCTATTGACCGTGTTGACTGCTGTGCTTTTTACGCCATGAACCCTTTCTGTAAACATAGAAACGAAGTCAATTGCTGGAATGAATACCGGATGTTTTCCTCGAGTGCATATAAGGATATCTTGATGTTTGCTTCGTCACGTGGAAAGTGAGCCGTGAACACAACCAAGCAAATAACCATGTTATTCTGCGTCACTAAATCTGCCGGAAAGTCCGATTCCGTTGACCTGTGTCAATTTCACAGTTCATTGGTTACCCACATATGGACTAATCAAAACCAGGCTATACCAATTTGCCTGGTTTTGAACAGTATAACAGTAACAATTCCGATAAAATAGGGATTAATGCAAATAAAAAATTCTTTTTACTCGGACATATAGTCCCACTCACTACACGACAATGCGTATGGCTGCGGCTAAGATAATTGATTGAGAATGGATTGCTCTATCTGGAATTCAATATTCGAGACATCCTTGAAGGTTAAACTTTTATTATGCGAAAAGGGGTGAAAACAAACGATTTTTATCTTATGATTTAACTCAGTGGAAGAATAAACCTATAATTGTATCATACCTGTGGTGGTACAGTCCGAATGATGTAAACAATGCCGACCAATAGCTCAATTAAAAGAAGATACCGTTCGGCAGTGAATATCGGTCAATTTGATCTGATCTCAGGCGAGAGATTGTTGTCTGAAGGATGATAGAATAATAGAGCAAAGACGCAATGGCGCATGCTCTATTTCAGAGGCACGCTAATATCCCAGGTGCTATGTCAATGATATCGATGCGGAAAAGACTCGACATAGGGATCATTGTGCGGAACGATTATCGTATACCTGTACTGATTCTTTAAATACGTCTTGTTCGTGTAGATGCACCGGAAGCTTCAACTGCTCAATATCACTTCTTCCCTTTTGGCCAAATGAATTTGGCCCTGGAGCTGTGAAATCATCGAAATAAACTACCATGTATGAGCGATGACACAAGTGGTTAATGATAGCAATAAACATCAACATATGATCCGAGTGTGACCGCCGATGACTATGACATCTTTAAAAAATGAACTCAGCGTCAGTCTTGCATATGGACCTGCATATGGCGTATACATATCTCGCCAAGTAGCATTTGCTAGATCCTGTGTTAAATGTGACGATTTCAATCAGCGTCACAAAACATTGTTGCAGAAACTTATAAAACAGGGCTATTTCACTAAGCGCCTCCACTCAAAGTTTCTCAAATTTGGCGATTCAAAGCCCTTCTCATTCACCAAACGCTATATAGACGATCTTCTCGCTGTGGATAATCGCTATATAAATGACGCAGTGAAGGATATATATCCACCTTCACTGGATTTGAAGGAAACTACAGATAACCCTAAAGGCACATCGTATTTATACCTATATCTCTATAAAAATGAAGCGGGCCTTCTCTCTCGTCGACTGTATGGCAAAAGAGATGATTATAATTTCGACATCGTAAAGTATCCCTTTCTGGACCGTAATATTCCACTGGGACCTGCATATGGCGTATACATATCACGCCTAGTAGCATTTGCTAGATCCTGTGTTAAATGTGAGGATTTTAATCAACGTCACAAAACATTGTCGCAGAAACTTATGAAACAGGGCTACACCACAAAGCGCCTCCACTCAAAGTTTCTCAAATTTGACGATACATATCGCATGCTGATAGCAAAATACGAGCGTAGCGTGCAAGATCTATGGCGTTACGTTTCGTAACTTGTGTCTAATTCCGCTTAACCCGGGGCTAGGGGCCGTATGAACCCATGTACTTCAAGATCCACATGGTACTCATATGAACAGTCACAATCAAAGCGTGACTGAGATACATCATTCTTTAGATGACGACTTTACAACGAATATTATGGATTAAGAATACTGATCAGCGATACGGATTTGATATTTTTGGAACATCATGATGTCTTTCCGGCATCATTGAAAACTGTTGACCGCTTCTCTCTTGCAGGACACAAGCCTATGTTTATGTATACTATGATTGTCTTTTTGAATTTGGTGCTAATACTGTTATATGGAATATGGAATAGGTCTTTGGAGTATGTACGCGGACATTCTCTAATGGACGACGGCTGAATTATGAATGACGGACCAGACGCTTGTAATTCCAATGGGTACTAATTGTGTACCTCTGTTGGCTGACCTGTATCTGTTCTCTTATGAATATGACTATATGCAGGCGCTTTCAAAAACCGATCCGTTCAAAGCCGGTTCCTTCTCATTCACCAAACGCTATATAGACGATCTTCTCGCTGTGGATAATCGCTATATAAATGACGCAGTGAAGGATACATATTCGCCTTCACTGGATTTGAAGGAAACTCCAGATAGCCCTACATGCACATCATATTTAGATCTATATCTCTATAAAAATGAAGCGGGCCTTCTCTCTCGTCGACTTTATGACAAAAGAGATGATTAAAATTTCGACATCCTAAACTATCCCTTTCTAGACAGTAATATTCCAGTGGGATCTGCATATGGCGTATACATATCTCGCCAAATAGCATTTGCTAGATCCTGTGCTAAATGTGACGATTTTAATCAACGTCACAACAAATTGTTGCAGAAACTGATAAAACAGGGCTATTCCCCCAAGCACCTCCACTCAGAGTTTCTCAAATTTGGCGATACATATCGCATACTGATAGCAAAATACGAGCGTAGCGGGCAAGATCTATGGCGTTACGTTTCGTAACTTGTGTCTAATTCCGCTCAACCCGGGGCTAGGGGTCGTATGAACCCGTGCACTTCAAGATCCTCATGATGCCCATATGAACAGGCACAATCAAAGCGTGACTGAGATACATCATTCTCTAGATGACGACTTTACAACGATTATTATGGATTAAGAATACTGATCAGCGATACGGATTTGATATTTTTGGAACATCATGATGTCTTGTCAGCATCATTGAAAACTGTTGACCGCTTCTCTCTTGCAGGAAACTAGCCCATGTGTATGTATACTATGACTGTCTTTTTGAATTTG
Source organism: Hanleya hanleyi (assembly GCA_036873755.1). Classification (NCBI taxonomy): domain Eukaryota; kingdom Metazoa; phylum Mollusca; class Polyplacophora; order Lepidopleurida; family Hanleyidae; genus Hanleya; species Hanleya hanleyi. The sequence goes on along the minus strand of JAVTVY010044577.1, from coordinate 163 downwards.
GTGCTAATACTATTATATGGAATATGGAATAGGTCTTGGGATTATGAACGCGGATATTCTTTAATGGACGACGGCTGAATTATGAATGACGGATTAGACGCTTGTAATGACATTCATTAGGATCCTGTCGTCCGTAAAGAATTTCAACTTTCATAAAAATACC
>JAVTVY010044576.1:0-20526 GCA_036873755.1 Hanleya hanleyi | reverse complement strand
AATTCTCAATATACATGAATCACAAGGAGACAAAAGGCTCCCCAATATCTGCGCCAGTGACATGATCGAAGCTTAATGAACCTTTGGATTGATATTTAAATTATTTATACTTCCGAACATCATTTTGCTTGACGATGAATATTTAAAAAAAAATGTTGGGAAAACAGGCAACACACAAATGGAGTTTTCACGGGTGAGGATTTCTTGTTTTATTGCTCGGAAATACGCTAGAATGCCTCTCCGGCCATCCAAGACCCCTGGAGCTTCCGGGGCCTAGGCGGCCCATGGACCCTCGCCTAATTGTGCTGTGATAGTAGCCCCCCCAATCATGAATTGCTTCCGCCGTGCCTGTACAGGAGTTCAAAAATTTTTCTCGCTGAATTGAATTTTGTCCAATCAATATTCAGTTCTTCTAGCATTATACCCCTTTCCTGTGTAATATGCTAATACATTAGCAATAGCATTTTTGCCAAAATTGAGTTTTCAAGAAGTTTAACGTGATTCTTGGCTTCTCTATTTTTGAGTGAATCTTACAGCATATTAACGGTAGTAAGACTGTGAAAGGGAACAGGAATCAAACGTCGTGATATGACTGATTATTTTTTCTGCAGCACAATCGCTAAAACAATCGAAATTAATATATAGTAGTGTATAAAGCGTATACGCTTAAATCAAGCAGTTTCAGATTTCGTTCTATGTTATTATTGCTATCATTATTATTACAATTGATATTTTATGTTAAACATTGATCCAATTCTAACTTCTATGATTTATCTCACTAACTGGGGCTTTTTTTTTTGTCTTTCTGTATACAGATTAACCCCACCCTCTCCCCCAGAATTATATTTCTTACCACTTAAGCTAGGGGGGTTGAAACATACGACACTATATACCCTTGGGTCAAGCTCTACCAGAAAATGTAAAAAAAAATCCAAGATGGCTGCTTTGATGACGTCACAGTGACGTCATTTTCAAAAACGTAATTTTTTTGATCGATTCTTCGGTCGGAATTTCAGAATTTTTCATTTAAGCAATTTCTCCACAAAAACTGGATGATAAATTAGTGAATATTAATGTGATTTGAAATAAAATATTTTTGCCCAATGTTCATCGCGGAAAAGCAGAAATTTTGAAGAAATATGACAAAAACATCACTTTTCTAGTACTCCACTTGGCCGCCATCTTGAATTTGCCCATGATCCTCTGCTCGGGGGGTTATGCAAATAGGCTCAAAATGACCCCAATATGATAAACTAAAAAGTCAAGGAGTGTCAGCTCTCCATTTTTTGTCGTTCCGGAGGCGGCGCAAAGGCCAGGTAGAGTTAACCCTACCTGGCCTGGGGGGGCAAGGGGCAGAAATGCCCCACCAAAGTTTCTGAGTATTTCCCCCCGGCCACGACAGGTCCCAAAAAGCCCAGGCCAGATAGGGTTAATGCATCAGTGTAGCATCAGTGTAGCATCAGTGTAGATTGGGATCAGTTACCACAACATCCCACATCAAAAATCATATTCTATGCTATTACCCGTATGCGTATGCCCACGCATTCACAATATATCTCGGTATAAAATGGAGTCAAGGGTGGGATTCGAACTCGCCCAGACATACGAAGACCAGCAATCAGGACTGGTACCCGGCGGACATACTGTCATCTCTGGATACGGACGACATCATGGCAGCACCAGTCCACACGATCTTGAAGTGGCCGTTTTTTTCCGGAAGGGGAATTCCCACAGAACGGCGAGTTATCGCAGAGTGGCCATAGTACATGTACGTTTCGTGCTTTTATTGCCCTTCTGAATGGAGAATTTTACAAAATATTTACATTCAATGTTTCTACTGTCATTTATACTCGATCTGCTCTGCGTTTTACACAGTCAGATCTGAATTTTTTTAGCGCAACATGGCCGTACGGCCGTACGGTAGATGTTTTGTTCCGTACAGGCGTACCTTTCCATGCTGTTTTTCATTGCTTCCAGGGTGCCGGGTTCATACTCCGATCCGTCTTTCTTCCGAATGGAAATGAACATTTCTGATAAGTACTCGTTGAGATGTTGTGGCGAGATATTTTCAATCAGTCTCGGCTCTTTCTTATTTTCCCACAGCCACCGTTGAACATTAGTTACATCTCGACCCGTGCTGATCACCGTGTTCTTTTTTTTTTTGACCGTCAATAAACGCTTGAACATTTCCGACATTTTCATCTCTAGAAGTTGTAATTTCTACATCATGACTTATTTCTTCGTCCAGAAATGGTTCACACAGCTGAATTATTTCTGCTTCAGTTAAATCCATGTCCAGTGACAGATCGCTTTCAGTCGCCATGTTGAACAATGATCGACACGTGTCGTCTGCTAATTTGTAAACAAAGAAAAAGTAGTTCCGGCGAACACCTGGCCAATATCAACTTACAAGTGTCCAATATTAAAAAAATATTGGACACTTGCGATAACATGGAAACTAACAGGGAAAGCAATATAGGTGTATAATAACTTCTGTATATTGTGTTTTCTGTTTTTAAAATAAAACATGTTTTTCTTACAACAATGTGATTTGGTTCTTTGTAGCTTACCGTAGCTAACCAATTCACGGAAATGCCCGTGTACAAAAGCATATTTGCTCACCAATCCCATCGACATAGCCCAAATCCGCATGTTCGGAAGTAGAATTTATCCTCAGAAGATCGACCATTTCATGCATGTGTTTCAAGCCGCGACGGGTCGTCCATGCAGCTGCCAGTTCGTAGATCTAAATACTCATACCCCGAAGATAACCGATTGACGACCCACCTCATATCCGACGAGGGGCAACCAACACGTCAGATTCTGAGCCAGCGACCCTCAAGGCATCCATCGAGGTCACACACTGCAGCGCCCGTCCAGCAGGTGCCCATCCAACCCACCACCATAAAGTGCCCCCCTTCATACCACCAACCCTGGAAAGATCTCATCAACCAATCGTGAAGGTCCAAGCCATACCCGTACAAGACAATGAACACAATGTGGACACAAGGCTATGGTGGCATTTGTTAAAAAACAAGCAGCCAGAGGATGCTAAGTCCCCCGCCGAAATGGCAGCAATATTTTTTAGCATTGTTGGTCTCGGGGGAGGGGGATATACATGAGAGAGCCAACTGCTACTTCATAGGCATCCAACCTGCTACTTCATAGGCGTTGGATGCAGAAGGGTGTTTCTGCCTTCCCAAGTTTTAAAATCAACTCAGAACGGTTGACTGAACGGGTTTTTTTTTGCTTCTGTAATATAGTTTCCATGCAGTGAAGCAAGGAAATTATGTAACCGAGAAGCGACCCCAAGTGACATCTCAAGACATATTATCTGCAAACCAAATTTGACGAGAAGCTGAATGCATGCTCAACCTATTGTCTGGAAACCAAATTTTAAATTTGCCACCAGGTGTCGCCGCCTGTAGGTGCAAGTGGGCGAAATGCAATCCCAATCATCATCTCATGACATGGTGTATCAGCATACGAACTTTGGGAAGAATCTGAATAGGGTTTATTGCCCGGAAACCAAATTTAGATTTGTATGCACAAGTGTGCGAAACACAATCCCAAGTGACATCTTATGGCATATGGATGCCAAATATGAGAAGAATCCGATGAGCAGTTGTCAAATTATTGCCAGAAACAAATTTAAGATTTTTCCAGCAGGTGTCGCCACCAGTATGCAGAAGCAGGTGAAATACAATCCCAAGGGATATATCATGGCATGGTATCTGCATACCAAATTGGAGATAAATGTGATGAGCGAAATCAAATTTAGATTTGACACGAGGTGGTGCTACCTGTAAGCCAAGTGGGTGAAACGCAATCCCAAGCGACATCATATGTCATGATATATTCATACCAGATTTAAGAAGAATCTGACGAGCGGTTCTCAAGTTAATACCCTAAACAAATCTGGTATTTCGCCACCAGATGGCACCACCTGTAAGTAAAAGTGAGGTAGAGGCAATCCCACGCAACATCTCCTGGCATGATACAGGCTTGCAAAATTTGGGGGGATTCTGATGAGCAGTTCTCAAGTTAATGGCTGAAAACAAATTTTGATTTTAACACCTGGTGGCGCCACCTATATGCGCAAGTGGGCGAAATGCAATCTCAAGTGACATCTTAGATCATGGTATTACCCGGAGACAAATTTGGGATTTTGCCACCAGGTGGCGCCACCTGTAAGTGCAAGTGAGTGGAAGGCAATCCCATGTAACATCTCTTGGCATGGTACATGCATGCTAAATTTGAGAAGAATCAGATGAGCATGCAGTACTCAAGTTATTGGCCAAAAACAAATTTCAGATTTTGTCATCAGGTGGCGTCACTTTCTGAGCAGAAGTGGAGAAAGCAATCCCAAGCAACATTTCCTGGCAAGGTATAATGTATAGGCATGCCTAATTTGGGAAGAATTTGATGAGCAGTTCTCAAGTTATTGCCCGGAAACCAAATTTCGAGCAGCATTTCAAATTGATTGCTTGCAGCACAAAAGAACGGAAAGAACCCTAGTGGCACCTCCTACAGGCAGATCTTTCTGAAACGCAATACCAATCAACATCTTGTCACAAGGAATGCATATGCCAAATATTGAAGAAACTATATACAGTCGATCGAATACGATTGGACGCATGCCTTTTGCATCTTTAGTAAAGGAAACATTCATTATTTGTTAAGAAAATAAAAACGTAAAACTTAGGAAAATCATCATTAATATGGCCCCATAAGATGCCTTGAGGGTAGGTACCCACATACCAAATTTAAAAGAATCCATTAAGGTCCAACAGTTACTGTCCGGAAACGCAATTTTACCTTGGGCCTCAGGTAGCGCCATGTGTAGGCAGATAGGCATAAAAAAATAATCCCAACCGAGATCTTGAGGCAAGATCCCTTGACATTGGAAATAGAAAATGTTAACTTGGCCTACAGGTGGCGCCACCTATGAGCAGATCGACAAGAAAAACAATACCAAATGAAACCTTCAGGTATACCAAACTTGGAAAGAATTCATTGAAGTATTAAAAAGTTATTGTCCGGAAATATAATTTTAAATTTGCCCCCAGGTGGCACCACCTATATGTGGATTGGCATGAAAAACAATGCCAAACGAGAAATTGAGTCGAGGTACCTACACGCTAAATTTGGAATGAATCGGTTCAGGTTTTCAAAAGTTATTGCATGGAAACACTTTACTTAGCTTTCAGGTGGTCCCCCCATCAACATGAAAGACATTCTCAAGCCAGATCTTAGGCAAGGTACCACCACACCAAATTTGGAAAGAATCCTTAAGGGTTTCAAAAGTTATTGTCTGGAGATGAAATTTTAACTTGGCCCGAGGTGGCGCCACTCAGAAGCGGATTGGCACGAAAAACAATTCCAAGCAAGATCTATAGACAAGGGACATATTTATCAAATACAAAACATGGGTTTGTGCTTGATAAATTGAAACCTTTTCGGGTTGCAATTATCCCAATATTACACACAAATTTTCAGCTTTTGCCAAGATATATTGGAGATATATATGCTCAAACACAATATATGAGGGTCGGGTGAGGGCTAATTTGGGAGATAGAGGGTGCGGCTCGGCGCCCTGGGGACGGGGACAAGCTCTTCTTGAGGGTAGTGGTAGGTGTGCTGACATGAAAGCCATAGAAAGCCCCCTGTACATGAAACAACCACACTGACAACTGCATGCCATCATCTGTCAGTCCGAAAAACCACAAGGTGGAACTCAATTCAATTCAGGAAACTGATCATATGCACAGTGTGCATCCACAGTTTAGGAACTCAGTTGTAATTAATATAGTAAGTTACACATGTGGACACAATTGGTTCCTGCAGAAGCTTTAGGGTAAATCATATGATGTGAGATACAATTATTTGATAGTAATATTGAAGGAAATGTTGTCCTTCATTTAAGATGACACGAAATTCAAAAAGAAAAAATCCCGGGTTCGGTATTTCATGTTATACATCTGAAATAAAATATGGTTCGTGCAACAGCTTTAGGGTAAATCATATGATGTGGATTACAATTATTTGATAGCAAAATTGAAGGAAATGTTGTCCTTCATTTAAGATGACACGAAATTAAAAAAACCAGGGGTTCGGTACTGCGGGGTTTCCCGTCAGTTATTTCATATTATACTTATGAAATAAAATATGGTTCATGCAAAAGCTTTAGGGTAAATCATATGATGTGGAATAGAATGATTTCATAGCGAAATTGAAGGAAATGTTGTCCTTCATTTAAAGCGACAAATTCAAAACTAACACGGGTTCGGTAGTGCGGGGGCTCCCCCGCCAGTTATTTCATATTACACTTCAGGAATAAAAATATCGTTCCTGCAAAAGCTTTGGTGTAAATCATATGATGTGGAATAGAAGGACTGGACAGCAAATTTAAGAAAATGGTGTCCTTCATTTAAAGCGACATGAAATTCAAAACTAACAGCGAGAAGCGGAAGAAAGAAGAAAAACTGACAAACGCATTTAGGGATGCCTAATTATTAGACAAAGCATTTGGAAGTTATCGCTTGTGAAGAATTTGAATATAAACCACGGACATGCACAGAAGATTGGAACAAGACCCAGTGGCGCCACCTTCGGGTGGATCTTGCTGAAAAGCAATACCAACCCATGCCTGGTCACAGGGAATGTATGTGCTAAATTTCGAAGGAATCCGAAAAAGCTTTTGGAAGTTATCGCCTGTGAAGAATAGATAACAAAGAAAGCAAGACCCATTTTAACTGGAACAGACATGGAGAAACGAAACTCTGTGGCGCCACCTCCAGGCAAATGTTACTGAAATCCAGTACGCAACCGCGTCTTCTCGCAAGGAATGCGTATGCCGAATTTCGGAAGAATCCAGAAAAGCGTTTGAAAGTTATCGCTTGTAACTGACATCCACGGACACAAAGCAGCCAGATCCATTTTGACCCAGTGGCGCCACCTTCAGGCAGATGTTGCTGAAATGCGATACCGACTGGCGTCTTGTCGCAAGGAATGCATATGCCGAATTTCGGATGAATCCAACAAAGCGTTAGGAAGAAATCATTCGAACAGACATGCACGGACATGCACGGATACATAGAAGCAAGAACCATTTTAAAGTCCCGCGTTGCGGCGGGGGACAATAGCATGGACGCTGATGTTGGGAAGACGTTGAAGGCCACAGAAAAGTTTCACCAGAAAAGGGTATTCGAAAGAGCCGAACTTTTTGTCCATAACATATTGGCACCCAGACTACAATGGGGTTTTTGTCAGCAGTATGTAGCCCATATGAAATTACTGGACAAGGACCCGTCATTATGAAAATCGAAGGAGCAGAGTCGATGTTGAAAACCCCAGGCATGAGCTGGACAGAGGCGTATGCCATAGCAATCGCACAAAAGAGGTTGCCTTACGTAAACTTTGAGCGCATCAGATAATTTAGTCGAAGCGTTACGTCAATCCGACGAAGCGATTACCTACAAAACAGGGTTTTTTGTTCGGGTGCCAAAAACAGCAAGTACGACCAGTCCTTCCCCATCATTAATCGTGTGTCGCTGGGAACGGCTGTGGCCCAACTGTGGCCCAACTGTGACCCAACTGGAGACAGTACATACCTTGGAATGGGCCTGTGAACAACGAACGCCTCAACGAAAAATGGCAGCTGGGGAAGATGACGAGCGTCAACTTCTTTTTCACCATGCTGACCAACCACCCCATAGAATGAACATATTCCCCCATGACATGCACTGATGGATGCCGTACCATGCCGTATGTACTACAAAAGTCAGCTCTGTAAACACTTGTACCTAACATGGTGTTTGATATTCAATTTTTATTCCTTGAATAAACACCATAATAAACAGGACATAACGCAGGACGGCTCTCTCAGTTTAGTTTGATGCAACTTAAGGGATAATAAACTATATGAATATTACTGAACTTGTTATTATTGACAAAAGTTGCAATTCGACACCCCCTGTACGCTATATTTCGCTGAGATATACCCGTAGATTTCCCAAACACGCCCCTACGTACGCCAAAATACCCTCTTTCTGTTTCTCTACTACTCTACGACTCCGAATGCGCAGAATGATAGACTTTCAATTCAAACAACCCAACTCCACATCACCAGGACACTCTACCCTGCATTACCAGGTAGCCAGACTGAACATTCTTCACTACTCCCTCATTCGAAACGGCCCCCTCTCTTCTATTAAAGAACTGCACATGCTCGTATCTTCACCAGTCGGACTGTATCTGACAAGAGTGGTTCCCACTTCATAAGGCTCATTTGAACCACGGATGGCCCATTGCTGCCCCAAAAACATCCACCCAGATGTCCTTTTTCTACTACTCCCCGTCTGCGCAAGTGCCGATTGATGGAACTTCCACTACAAGCCACACCATTCGGACTTTAACCCACCAGTGTTTTAATATGGCACCCCGCACGGCCCATCTGAACCAAGGATGGTCCACCTCGATCACCAAAACGTTCGTTTAATTCCTTTTGTTCCACTACTGTCCGATCGCGCATACGCGTCATAGCCTTACTTCCACTACACACCAGATCAGTCGGACGACCCCCACGAGCGCTTCAATGTAGCCATCTCGTACGGCCAATACGGACCACGGCTTGTCCCCATCGAAACCAAAACGTTCGTAAGTATGCCCTTTTCTCAAAATTTCCTGTTTGAGCATGCGCGCAATAGCTTTTCTTTCACTACACACCAGATCAGTCGGATGCTCCCACACGAGTGCTTCAATCTGATACCTCGCACGATCTATTTGGACCAGGGATGGTCCACCTAGATCCAAAATCGTTCGCTTAAATGCCTTTTTTCTACTACTAAAACTGCGGATGCGCAGATTGACAACGGAAGTCCGGGGACCCCACCTTGTCGTCATAATCCTCTATCCAGACGGTACATCAAATACTATTGTGACACTTCGATTCTCTGACGTATGACATCAGCTATGCAAAGTGTCTGAGATTGAAACCCAGCGCCAAAGACTACATATGTCACGTGTCTCCAATTTCGGATGATTGCATATCGGTATGTACTAAGTCGAGCCAGACATCCCGCCTTCGGTGGTGCTGTCTACAGGGGTAAAAGCGTTCGGTGTCCGGTTATTTTCGTTTAGTTTGACCTAACGAAACGCGAACGGAACGAAATGTAAACGCGTTTCAAACGCTTACCAAACGATTATAGGAAACGAAACGCTTTCAATATCGCTTAATTTTTATTTTATCAAAACGCGTTTCCTTCTTCAAACGCGTTTGCTCTGATAGAAACGCGTTTATAAACGCGTTTGTGAACGCGTATTATAAACGCATTTCGAACGTGTTTCTCTTTTCGTTCAACTCGTGCAAACTTGTGTTTTTATTTTGCAAACCAGGCCAAGAAGCCTACGTGTCGGGGCTTTCCCCAGCCGCTATTATAATCCCTGTGCTATAAATATATGTGGCATAGCCTTTAATATACAAGGGTAAAAACGTTCTGTGTCGGTAATTCGTTTCGTTTATATATTGCGCTAAGCCTAAATCTTTTCGTTCGCCAAGCGAAACGATATATGTCTTCCCGTACCAAACGAAATGATTAGTCAGGCATGTGATATCAATAAGTCCCGTTTCGCCTGACCTTGACTCCATGCAGCTTTTGATCAACAGTCAGCCGCCGAACCGTTGTACAAAGAAAAAAAACAGACCAAATGGTTTTCTCGCCAGACGAAGCAACCGTGGTGTGGACGGTAATGCTTATTTAACAACAACAAAAAACGCGTTTCGAAACGCGTTTTCAAAACGCGTTTTAAACGCAAGCTTAAATCTTTTCGTTCACCAAGCGAAACAATATTTGTCTTGCCGTACCAAGCGAAATGATTAGTCAGGCGTGTGATACCGAACCGAAAAAGCGTTTCGCCTGAACTTGACTCCGTGCGGCTTTTGATCAACACTCAGTCGCCGAACCATTGCACAAATAAATAAAAAAAGACCAAATAGTATTCGCCCGACGAAGCAACTGTGATGCGGTGATGCTTATTTAACAACAACAACAACAATAAAACGCGTTCCGAAACGCGTTTCCAAAACGCGTTTCAAAACGCGTTTCCAAAACGCGTTTCAAACGCGTTCATAAACGCGTTCGTGAAACGCGTTTTAAGCGAAACGAAACGAAAGATAAATGAACATACCGATGATCAAACGCGTTTGCGAGGTATAAACGCGTTCTTTGAGAAGCAAACGAAACGAATACAAAACGCGTTCAGAACGCTATTGAAACGCGTTTCAAACGTTAATAGAACGATAATATACGTGAAAAACCGGACACCGAACGCTTTTACCCCTGTAGTTGACAATCTCGCGAATAGACACTCTCAAAATTTCTTCTTTCACACCGAGATCAACGTGTCGGTCTTCGAAGGGTTCAGTTGTAGTCTTCGAAAGGTTCGGTTGTATCTACAAGCATTTTACGGCCAGTGAACACACGGTGTTAAATCCATGTGCTCCCGAAACTCATGGACGGAGCAATCTATCAACGCAGTATCCAGAGTATCTAAGTCACCAAGCACAAAGAAATCTAATTGCGGGCCGTCCCGACACTTACACCACAGACTCAACCTGTCACGACTCCTACTACACTCCTAAGTAGAATCCACCAACTATACCAGCGGGTCCTTCTAAAGACCTCGTCGGTCCGCATCAGATTTACGAGAGTGAGTTAATACTGCACAGAAAATCTAGTCATGGACTCCCGGTGGCAACATCCCTTCACCAGCCTCATCGCGGGTTCCACGGGGTCGGGCAGGGCGAATTTCGTTCAGAGTTTCATTCAACACACCACCACCATGTTTGCCTGAGTCTTGCCGGCATCATTGAAAACTGTTGACCGCTTCTCTCTTGCAGGAAACAAGCTTATGTTTATGTATACTATGATTGTCTTTTTGAATTTGGTGCTAATACTGTTATATGGAATATGAAATAGGTCTTTGGATTATGGACGCGGATATTCTCTAATGGACGACGGCTGGATTATGAATGACGGACTAGACGCTTGTAATTGTGGTGTAAGGGAGAATAACAGGCGGAATTTGTGACGATGCCCAACGTCAAATTTGTGGGAAGACTGGCCGAATTGAAACCGGAATTTGTTTAGTAAAAAGACGGAGCATTGGGACATTAGTTTGAACGTTGTGAGACACCGCTCAACAGCTGCAACTGGCGAGAAGGCAAATAAAGTAAGGGTCCGTGAAATCTGTCCTTAGATGTGCATCATGTCGGTACGAGTACGGAAACATGCGCCTACTCTTCGGGTGCTGAAGACAGCCCCGCCAGCAGTAGCGTTAACGGATTTGGATATGAGTTTCACCCGGATGTAGTGACGTCATGAGGAGGATTGAGGAGGAACTAGTGGCGCCATCTGTACACTTTGGATGCAAGGGAGACAACTCGATCTGCCAACTGAGTTTGGTCGCCATCTTGAATTTTTGAGGCGGTGTGGGCGGCCATCTTGAATTGTGTGGAAAAGGGGATGTATTCCTCCGCGGTGATGCGGTCCTGGCGGTGATGCGGTCTGGAGTGGGACCAAAATGGCGGCGTGTGTGTCCAAAATGGCGGCGCAAGGGAGCAAACGAGGCGGTGGGGAGGTCACGGGGAGGAAAAACCCTCACATTACCCTAAAAAAAACCTCTAAGCCATATAATAATAATAAACATAATCTATAGGTGTTGTACCATGTTAATAGGATCAGCCTAGCATCTGTACCACCCTAGGGTCGAGCGTTTATTGTCCCGTGTATCTCCGCAAGAAATCAACAAACAAAATGGCGGCTCCAGGATGGTGTGGGGACGCCCTTTCCACATCACGGCGTCGATCCTAACCATAGCGCCATCTGCACGCACTGACGCAAGGGAGACAACTCGTGTGGCCCAAGGGTATGGAAATAGCCGTGTTGGAGCTAGGGGAGCCACAAATGGTCCAATGGGATCGAGTGAGGTATCAAAGTAAAGCCTAGGTGAAGGGGCATCTGATGGGATGGGTGTGGGGTTGAAATATCGCCATTCTGCGCATGCGCGGTGGCCCAAGGATATGGAAATAGCCGTTTTGGCATCTAGGGGAGCCACTATTGGTCCAGTGGGGTCATATGAGGTATCAATGTGAAGCATTCGTGAAGGGGCATCTGATGGGCTGGGTGTGGGGTTGAAATATGGTCATTCTGCGTATGCGCGGTGGCCCAAGGGTATGGAAATAGACGTTTTGGAGCTAGGGGAGCCACTAATAGTCCAATGGGGTCATATGAGGTATCCATGTGAAGCATTCGTGAAGGGGCATCTGATGGGCTGGGTGTGGGGTTGAACTAGCGTCATTCTGCGCATGCGCGGTGGCCCAAGGGTATGGAAATAGACGTTTTGGAGCTAGGGGAGTCCCTAATGGTCCAATGGAGTTGTATGAGGTATCAATGTGAAGCATTCGTGAAGGGGCATCTGATGGGCTGGGTGTGGGGTTGAAATAGGGTCATTCTGCGCATGCGCGGTGGCCAAAGGGTATGGAAATAGACGTTTTGGGATCTAGGAGAGCCACTAATGGTCCAATGGGGTCATATGAGGTATCAATGTGAAGCATTCGTGAAGGGGCATCTCACTGGACTAGTGGGTTGACATAGCGTCATTCTGCGCATGCGCGGTGGCCAAAGGGTATGGAAATAGACGTTTCGGGATCTAGGGGAGCCACTATTGGTCCAGTGGGGTCATATGAGGTATCAATGTGAAGCATTCGTGAAGGGGCATCTCACTGGACTAGTGGGTTGACATAGCGTCATTCTGCGCATGCGCGGTGGCCCAAGGGTATGAAAGTCACATCCAAGTGACAATATTGCGGCATCGATATAGTCAGAGCTTGAGCACAAAAAAGGGATTCTAGATGAACCTGGGAAAGATGGGCAGTTCCATTTGGACCAATCAGCGGTCGAGAAAAAAGAGCGAATCAGCGGTCGAGAAAAAGAGCCAATCAGCGGCCGAACAATCAGCCAATCGAATTGGGGTACTCACGGTGTGCTTTCGCTGACGTCCGCGCCTACATCCGGGTTCTTCTCAACATCCGGGTAATGTTTTCTGAACATGGATGGGTTAGCTTTGGCTCCATTCTAGGCCACTGACTGGCTAATACGGTGTTCAAAGCCACTTTCATGCATTATGTTCATAGAACTTATAGTCATAAACTTAATCTATACGTGTTGGACGAGTCTTCACTCACCGTATACACGTACCTCAATGAAATGCCCGCTCCAAACCTAGACCAAAAACACGTACTTGGTCTGTGGGCTGATTTCATTGGCTCTCTATTTTTACTATAGTGCGCTTGCATTCTAACCTTGATGGGTTACATTTTGGCCCCATCCTACACCACTGATTTGAGTTTGACTGAATCTCCACAATGGGCATTGATGCATTATGAATAAAACACACAAGACAGGGTTTTTTGGTGAGATCTCATTTTTTTATTCAGTGAACAACAACAACGTGAGAACAACCACGTGAAAACTGAAGCCCAGAACAAGGGGCTTGTACATTGAAAGAACTGAAGCCCAGAACAAGGGGCTTGTACACTGAAGCCCAGAACAGGGGGCTTGTAAACTTAAGCCCAGAACAGGGGGCGTGTGTACATTGAAAGAATTCAAGCCCAGAACAGGGCTTGTACATTGAAATGATGGGCGGCACAGTCATATACAAGTACATCGCGGTCCTCGGCCTTGGGGTACTCGTCAAACATCTGTACGATGATAGATAAGGGTCTTCCCCGGCATCGATGGTACAGGTAAAACAAGCAATATTGTCCGCACACGCTACTGGTCAGGCTTTGCAACGTTTGACTGTTCCAACACCACGTCTCTGTGCCTTGATCCATGAAGTCTGTTAAATCGGGATGGAGGGGTGGCAAGCCGTACGGGTCAAAGTATTCGCCCTGCTGTTCTGTCAAGTACACGGCCACCCAATGTTCACCGGGTCGCTCCATCGGGTCCGTGTTGAGAACGTAAGCAGCAGGATACACACGGTCTAATGGGAACACATCTCGGGCGAACACCCCTTGAAACATCATACGTGTCTCTGGGTCATTCTCCAGCACGTTGGTTATCTGGTCTGTATCCATGTTAGGTGGAGAAGTCACACAGCACGTTGCGCGCCTTGTCCACTTGAATGATGTTGTCAAACTCGGCGTAGCAGATCACATTGACGGTGCTCCGGAGGGCTCGTTGAAAGTGGATTTCCAACCGTAAATTGCCTTGCTTGGCCAGGGCCAGCTGATGGTCGTTCTCTAAGGTGGGGGTCAGATCGAAACAGAACAACGTGTATCCGTTCCCGTAGTCCTCCCGACTGATGAAATTCCCTTCGTCCTGGTTGATTTGACCGGTGGCTGTAAACAGGCTCTGATAGGCTCGAATGAAATTCGCGCGCCCAAAGTTCGGGGTTAAGGCCGTGGCTGGCACCTGTTGTCCATCCACATGCAGGGCCACAAAATTGATGCCGAAATGTTTAAAGTCAAACGGATTCTCTGGGTAGGCTCCACTGAAACTGGTATTTTCCACACAGGCCAGGATCAATCGCTTGGGTAGTTCCCCCAGGAACAGGTTGTCTTTGTTGGCGCTCATATTTCCAGCAGACACAGAGAACACTTTGGTTTGCACACGTCGGATAGGGTACTGGGCTGGTTTTGTTTCCAAGGCTTTCATGTGTCCCAATTGAACGGCTGGATTCGGTTTCACTTTTCGGACATACAGGACTGCGTCTTCGATGACAATCTTATAGTCAGCTACATGCGCCTCTACGTTAGTGGCCATCAAGGCGAAGGTCGGAGGCGCCCGTATCAGTCGGATTTTGATGGGAACCTTGTTCAAGAGGTATCGGTCTTGCATGAACATGTCTGCGTGCAGTCGACCGATCATATCCACCGAGACGCCGTTCGCGGTCAAAGCCTTCCGTTTGCTATATCCCGTATTGTCGTTCTCTGCGCCCATGTGCTCGGCTAAATCCACATAGGTCGTATCCGCATTACTGATGGTGAACTCGATGGGCCCTGTTGCGTTGATGCTGGACAGCGGGAGATGCTCCACCCATAATCCTTGTTGGGCACTGGTCTGTGTGGGCGGCACGGTCCACAAATCAAATTCACTGTTGGTGGAGGGGCAGGACTCGGCGTGGATCAAGGACATGTTTTAAGAAATGATATCCCGGGTCTTCGATGTGCGTCGTCGCTGGGTCGGTCGTCGACTGGTGCGTGGTCTCGGTGGGGCAGCTCTTTTATTCCCTACGGTGCGTTGTGCTTTGGCCATCAAGACGCCTCCCGCTTCTTTGGCCCGCCGTTTCAAGGATTCTTTGGGTGCCGTACCCCCCAAGACATCACCGGCCACTTGCAGTCCACTGCGTACCGCTTGTTTGCCGATTGCTTTCACCCCACGCGCCACCAAGGGCAGGAACGTTTTGACGATGCTCCCGAGTATGTTCCCCAGTCCATGTCCACGTTGCATGCGTGCACCACTAAACACCGGAAAGCCACCCCCCGCCTGTTGGGCATAATAGTCCATATAGCTGCGTGCATCGCACTCGTAAGGCACCTTCATTATGCAAAGTGGGGAGCACGTGCTTGTCGGAAATGAAGTGTCACCACCACTTTCCCGCGTTCGAATGCCACCGGTCGTCCCGTGTCATCTCTTATATCCACCGTGATCGTGTTGATGTGGGTTTGTCGTACAGGCAGGTAGAGCATGTGGGTGAAACTGTGGGTGACTTGATCGCCATACTTATTTTTAATGGGCACCACCCGTAACAGAGGTGTGTTGATATCACCCACGATGTGGTTGTCCACCACGTCCGAGTAGACGTAGAGTCCGTACATACCCGACTTCATATCCATCGGGATCTCGCCTTGGTGGGCAGTGGGACCAGCGAACGTCCGTAGATCGAAACCCAGCATTTGCTGTAGGATAGGACTCAGTACGACACTCGCGTTGGCGGTGACGATAAGCTCTGCCTTGCCGTTGTGTGCGTTGTAATCGAAGTCATTCCAAGTCATGTTAGAATTCTGTTTCGTCCGTTGTAATACCATGCCAGCTTGTTTCTTGAACGAGGCAGGTACACTCTTCAGCACTTCGTCTTCCACCCACTGTGGGGCTGTGGGGGCTACCCCTGGTAATGGCGGCTGTTGGAGGGGTGCTGAGGTCGGCGGTGTGTCACGTGGTGGTGGTGGTGGTGGTGGTGGGGTAGAGAGGGTTTTGTATTGGTCCATGAACGTCATGTACCGTTGAAGCGTCTCATTGTACCGTTGTACTTTCTCACTGTCGCTTAACACACACGGTCTAATGGTCTAATGGGAACACATCTCGGGCGAACACCCCTTGAAACATCATACGTGTCTCTGGGTCATTCTCCAGCACGGTGGTTATCTGGTCTGTATCCATGTTAGGTGGAGAAGTCACACAGCACGTTGCGCGCCTTGTCCACTTGAATGATGTTGTCAAACTCGGCGTAGCAGATCACATTGACAGTGCTCGGGAGGGCTCGTTGAAAGTGGATTTCCAACCGTAAATTGCCTTGCTTGGCCAGGCCCAGCTGATGGTCGTTCTCTAAGGTGGGGGTCAGATCGAAACAGAACAACGTGTATCCGTTCCCGTAGTCCTCCCGACTGATGAAATTCCTTTCGTCCTGGTTGATTTGACCGGTGGCTGTAAACAGGCTCTGATAGGCTCGAATGAAATTCGCGCGCCCAAAGTTCGGGGTTAAGGCCGTGGCTGGCACCTGTTGTCCATCCACATGCAGGGCCACAAAATTGATGCCGAAATGTTTAAAGTCAAACGGATTCTCTGGGTAGGCTCCACTGAAACTGGTATTTTCCACACAGGCCAGGATCAATCGCTTGGGTAGTTCCCCAGGAACAGGTTGTCTTTGTTGGCGCTCATATTTCCAGCAGACACAGAGAACACTTTGGTTTGCACACGTCGGATAGGGTACTGGGCTGGTTTTGTTTTCAAGGCTTTCATGTGTCCCAATTGAACGGCTGGATTCGGTTTCACTTTTCGGACATACAGGACTGCGTCTTCGATGACAATCTTATAGTCAGCTACATGCGCCTCTACGTTAGTGGCCATCAAGGCGAAGGTCGGAGGCGCCCGTTTCAGTCGGATTTTGATGGGAACCTTGTTCAAGAGGTATCGGTCTTGCATGAACATGTCTGCGTGCAGTCGACCGATCATATCCACCGAGACGCCGTTCGCGGTCAAAGCCTTCCGTTTGCTATATCCCGTATTGTCGTTCTCTGCGCCCATGTGCTCGGCTAAATCCACATAGGTCGTATCCGCATTACTGATGGTGAACTCGATGGGCCCTGTTGCGTTGATGCTGGACAGCGGGAGATGCTCCACCCATAATCCTTGTTCGGCACTGGTCTGTGTGGGCGGCACGGTCCGCAAATCAAATTCACTGTTGGTGGAGGGGCAGGACTCGGCGTGGATCAAGGACATGTTTTAAGAAATGATATCCCGGGCCTTCGATGTGCGTCGTCGCTGGGTCGGTCGTCGACTGGTGCGTGGTCTCGGTGGGGCAGCTCTTTTATTCCCTACGGTGCGTTGTGCTTTGGCCATCAAGACGCCTCCCGCTTCTTTGGCCAGCCGTTTCAAGGCTTCTTTGGGTGCCGTACCCCCAAGACATCACCGGCCACTTGCAGTCCACTGCGTACCGCTTGTTTGCCGATTGCTTTCACCCCACGCGTCACCAAGGGCAGGAACGTTTTGACGATGCTGCCGAGTATGTTCCCCAGTCCATGTCCACGTTGCATGCGTGCACCACTAAACACCGGAAAGCCACCCCCGGCCTGTTGGGCATAATAGTCCATATAGCTGCGTGCATCGCACTCGTAAGGCACCTTCATTATGCAAAGTGGGGAGCACGTGCTTGTCGAAAATGAAGTGTCACCACCACTTTCCCGCGTTCGAATGCCACCGGTCGTCCCGTGTCATCTCTTATATCCACCGTGATCGTGTTGATGTGGGTTTGTCATACAGGCAGGAAGAGCATGTGGGTGAAACTGTGGGTGACTTGATCTCCATACAACTTTTTAATGGGCACCACCCGTAACAGAGGTGTGTTGATATCACCCACGATGTGGTTGTCCACCACGTCCGAGTAGACGTAGAGTCCGTACATACCCGACTTCATATCCATCGGGATCTCGCCTTGGTGGGCAGTGGGACCAGCGAACGTCCGTAGATCGAAACCCAGCATTTGCTGTAGGATAGGACTCAGTACGACACTCGCGTTGGCGGTGATGATAAGCTCTGCCTTGCCGTTGTGTGCGTTGTAATCGAAGTCATTCCAAGTCATGTTAGAATTCTGTTTCATCCGTTGTAATACCAGGCCAGCTTGTTTCTTGAACGAGGCAGGTACACTCTTCAGCACTTCGTCTTCCACCCACTGTGGGGCTGTGGGGGCTACCCCTGGTAATGGCGGCTGTTGGAGGGGTGCTGCGGTCGGCGGTGTGTCACGTGGTGGTGGTGGTGGTGGTGGTGGGGTAGAGAGGGTTTTGTATTGGTCCATGAACGTCATGTACCGTTGAAGCGTCTCATTGTACCGTTTTACTTTCTCACTGTCGCTTAACCCCGGTCTCTGTAAGATCTGTTGCATCTCTCCATCGAGGGTGTTTATGGTCTTCACCGTAGGTGGCACAGGGTAGGGTGATTGGAGGTTTTGAAGCAACCGAGGTTCGACGAGGACCATTTTTTCGTGTGGTTCATTGTCGGCCGAAGAGTCCACCCAATACTGGACCCAACACGGAAGCGGCCAACGGTGCTAAGATGGCCCCGAGAAAGCCGCCTTTCTGTAACACCTTTTTCTTTTGTGTTTGTGGGAACCGCTTATGGACTAGGGTTCGGAGACCTGTCTTATGCTTGGCCAACTTGGTCTTCTGAGCCGGAGTCAGTGGTACGTTGCCTTTTAACAGGGTGTACCCGATCTCGCACAGACAGCGTACAAGGTCAGGGTCCGCACCGCGTACAATGGTTCGGACTAACTCGGGTGGGGCCGTCTTCAATACACGGAGCGTGGGAGCGTGCTTCCGTACTCGCGCAGACATCATGTACAACTAATGCCAGAACTCACAACTCTGCCCTTTTTATCCACCTCAGAGACAAAAAATCAACCCTGCTGTGGTATTCATTCTTTTTATTATCTCCATCATCAAACACACACACATCCCAGCTGGGGGCGCCACTGTGGGTATGTTTACATTATTTTTGCAAGTACACGTGGTGGGTCTCCCCGGGAAAGATGCCGGTCCGTAGTCGAAGGTGGTCGGGGGTGGCTTGCTTGAGGTCGAAGAGCATATACCCGTGCTTAGGGGTTGTGGCATCTTTAAAGGCTTCTAACGCAAACGGTGTGCGGCCGGGATATATCTGTCTCGCCAGGTGCAGCAGTTGAGTGGTATCTCTCGGGTTTTGAAGACCACCAGGTAGTGGGCATTTAAGCTGATGTTCCGATGTTCTTTGTTTTTACTGAACAGATTCTGCACAATGTAGATGATGCTGAGCCGTCGATGGTGGCTGCCTTTGGTAAAGAGTTGGGTGACCCGCGCATCCGTCTCCGCCATGAGATCATCAAGAACCACCAAGGTGTCGGGTTCCAAATCGGCCAGGTTGGGTAGGCCTTCCACGAACGTGATGTGGGGCATTGCTGCATACGCTGCCTGTCATTCTCCGTAACACCACACGACTCGGGCAATAGGTGGGGTGATCATGCTGTCGGCGTGTTGAAGGAGCTTCCGGACGAAGTGCGTTTTGCCGGAGCCCGTCGGTCCTGCAATGAGACACGTGAAGGGGTGCTGCCAACGGGGGTCCATGGTTCGAGGTGTATCCGTTGTCGCGGTAACCCGCTCTTGTAAATTTGGTACGAGTGAACTGAGTGGTGGTGGGTACAACGTCGGTCGTCGTTGTCTGTTCACTGCGAGGGATGATGATGGGGGTGGGTACAACGTGGGTCGTCGTTGTCGGTTCACTGTGAGGGATGAAATCTGGTGGGTCTTGAGACGTAGTGGGTGTTCTGGGTGTAGGTGTAGAGCTTGGTGTGGAGCTCGACCTGGCTTGTACACGGGGTGTGGGGTGGTGGTGACTGGGCTCGATACGACTGGTGCTCTCTGTAGACCGGTTTCGCTGGTGGCTGGTGTTGTCAATTGGTTAAGTAACGTGCTGACATAGGCTACGTCGTAAAACACACCTCCGTACAGCACACTCAGCAGGGTTAGCACTAGCACCACACAGCCCACTTGCGCTTTGCGCGTTTTGGGAGACGCTGTGTTCAGAGACAGCTGCTGTTGGTCCATAGCACTGTGGTCGGGCGTGGAATGAAGGAGGACGGCAGTGATGTCTGGCTTTATAGTCGTTTCACCTGGTTGGCCGCGACCCAGGAATTGAAGGAACTGGGCCAGCCTTGCCATTTGACGAAATGAAACAGTTTGCCACGTCGACGTTCCGTTTTCAAAATCTGCTCCACCGT
>JAVTVY010044575.1:0-21973 GCA_036873755.1 Hanleya hanleyi | reverse complement strand
TGATAAGTATTCTTAATCCATTATAATTGTTGTAAAGTCGTCATCTAGAGAATGATGTATCTCAGTCACGCTTTCATTGTGACTGTTCATATGAGTACCATGACGGTCTTGAAGTACATGGGTTCATACGGCCCCTAGCCCCGGGTTAAGCGGAATTAGACCGCTTAGATCTTGCACGCTACGTTCGTATTTTGCAATCTGCATGCGATATGTATCGCCAAATTTGAGAAAGTTTTGGAGGAAAAAGTTTATGGAGGCGCTTTTGGTGGAATAGCCCTGTTTTATAAGTTTTCGCAACAATGTTTTGTGACGCTGATTGGAACGTCACATTTAACACAGGATCTAACAAATGCTACTAGGCGTGATATGTATACGCCATATGCAGGTCCCACTGGAATATTACTGTCCAGAAAGGGATAGTTTATGATGTCGAAATTGTAATCATCTCTTTTGTCATAAAGTCGACGAGAGAGAATGCCCGCTTCATTTTTATAGAGATATAGATCTAAATATGATGTGCCTGTAGGGCTATCTGTAGTTTCCTTCAAATCCAGTGAAGGTGCATATATATCCTTCACTGCGTCATTTATATAGCGATTATCCACAGCAAGAAGATCGTATATATAGCGTTTGGTGAATGAGAAGGAACGGGCTTTGAATGGATCGGTTTTTGAAAGAAGCGTGCATATAGTCATACCAATTGGAATACCTATATGCTGGTGATTTATTGTGTTGCCAAATTTGACATAGATATTTTAATGAGAAATTCAAGCAACTCTATAAACAAAGAAACATCCCATGAATGATATCTCTTGTATGTAGTAGAGCTAAAGAATGCTTTATGACTTCCGACATTAATATATCTACGATCAGTTTTCTTGAACACAGACACTATCAATGAACTTAGACGGTCAATAAGGTCCTGATGAGGGATTGTAATATAGAGAGTCGAGAAATCCCATGTGGATACATGTCTGTACGGTATGTGACCTTTAGCATCAAGTTCTTCCGTGAGACATTTTGAGTTTTTCAATATCCACATACATTCAACGCCAGAGTTTTTAGAAATAGTGGCGCATTACCTTTCCCAAAATGCTTTTACCTCCTGAAGGGCCCTCGTCAATAGGGTTGAAAGAAGCTTGGTGGTGCAGCTTCTAGAGCCAGCTATGAACCTAGCTTTGTATGGTGATTTATGCATTTTGGTATACTTGGAGTCCAGTATACTTTTGGTATGTCGTTATGATTGGTTGGAAGACAAATATCTCTTTCCCTGAGAAACTTTTTGTGATTGTTAAATAAATCTTCCAGAGTAAATGCAGTTTGGGAGTAAGTAGACGTATTTGATGATGATCTGTCTACACTCAATTCTTTAACCAGCACCTGGTAATAGTAATATTTACATATGAATATATTCTATTATTTGGAGCTTTGTCTGCTGAGACTATGACGAATTTACTCTGGAGATTTGCTAGAACTTGTCGCGAATTGAGGTTTCTCAGTACTTGTTTTGCTTGGGAAAGAGTACTTCTATCAATTTTTTTTTTTTTTAAAATATTTTTATTTATTTTTGTTGCCACATATGTACAAAAAACAATCATATTTACATTTACATTCACATAACATTATATACATAAAAGCATACTTCTTTCCATATATATACACAGACATTCAATGAATACATAGACGCACACAAATCTCTCTGACCTAGAAAAGGAAAATTCGCTAATTCAAATATATTCCACTACTGCTGCATATTATTAAAAAAGTGGTGAAACAATATCCATTTTTCATTGAATTTTTCTATTCTGCTCTCCAAAGTAGCAGCATATTTTTCCGTCTTATAGTGATTGTTAAGAAAACGCAATAGTGCTATGACATTTAAATGAGATTTTCTCAATTTTGTTGTATATATATAATACTTTGTTAAAAGCATCAGTATATTCATTACTTTTTGCCCCCTTCCCCAGCCTAATACTATTTTCTGTGTAGTTATTCTGCCTCTTAACTTTGCTACTTCTTTACACCATATTTCCATCTCCGTCCACAGCTTGGCGACCATTTCACATTCTATAAACAAGTGTTCTATTGTTTCTCCGGTTTTCCCACAGAAATCACAAAGATCGTTTTCATTTTTACCGATTTTGTGCAAAAAGGAGTTAGTGCAGACTATACGGTGCAGGAATCGGAATTGTAAGTCCTTTAATTTAGTAGAAAATGTGCACCGTATGATACTTGTGTATGCATCTTTCCAAAGTATTTTTTCGACTTTTTTTAAATAGTTTGCCCATTTGGCACAAGGTGTGGGGGCGATATGATTCGCGTTATTTAAAATATCATAGTAGCTCCTACATCCCTTCACTTGCCTTACCAATAATTCTAAATATTGGGTGATACGGGGATGACTTGGGTTGACTTGAGAATAATTCACTGCCAGGTCATTTCTCCATAGTTGCGGTATAGATTTAATTAACCTGTTGTAATCTAAGAAGGTCCCTTTAATTCCATATATTAGTTTCAATTCATTAAAGTTCATTAATTTACCTTCTCCATTTATGAGGTCTCTTACATTTTTAATTCCAAGTTTGTACCAGCTTTCTATGAATAAATTAGAATTTCGAAAATGACTATTAAACCATATCGGTTCATTATATATATGTACCGTACATTTTACTTTCATTGAAGTTTGTACGCAGTACCATGCCTCGAATGTATCTTTCCAAAAGGGATTTTCAATATTACGTATTATTACTTTCATATACTCTGACCCTAGGTTACATATTTTATCAAAGTATTCAGCCGCCATGTTTTGCCACTTCCCTTTGTGTAGAATTAATTTTTCTATCCACGATGTCTTCAATGACTGAACAAAATGCTTCAAATTGGTCATTCTCGAACCCCCGTATTTATAGTCTTGTGTCAATATAACCCTCTTTATCCTATCAGCTCCCCCGTTCCAAATGAATTTAAAGAGAATGTTATTTAATTGGGCAAGGCAAGGAAGAGATGTACGAGCTTTGACAAGGCTAGGGACTTTACAATCGTTATTTTCCCAAATAAAGTCAAATTTCTGAGCTTCCATCTGGATAATTCTTGTTTCAGAACGTTGAGTTTCGATAAATAATTTATCTTCCAAATATCATGAAAATCAGTGGAACTCAGTTTTATCCCCAACACCGTAAGTTCATTTACCCAAGCTAGCTTAATGTCGTGGCATAATTTTGCTTGCAGACAACTCAAAGATCCAATCCACATTGCATTTGTTTTCTCCACATTTATTTTTAAACCAGAATATTTATAAAATTTGTCCAAACATTTTATGGCTTCTCGGAGAGATTCTTCTGACCCGTCAAGGATTAGTTGGGTATCGTCGGCATATTGGCAAATTTTGTATTCTGTATTATTTATGACAATTCCTTTAATGTTTCCATTATCCCTAATATTTTTGCCCAAAACCTCTGCACACAATAGAAACAAATAGGGAGGTATCGGGTCCCCCTGTCTACACCCCCTGGTTATATCCAAAAAAGATGAAAGATGTCCGTTTTGAACTATGCAACTTTGTATAAAACAGCTTTAACCAGTTTTGGATCGACTCGCCAAAATTAAAAGCTTTGATGGTTTCGTGTATAAAATCCCAAGTTATGGAATCGAAAGCCTTTTCAAAGTCGATTGATAGTAACAATCCTGGTATTTCCCTGTTTTTAGTTTCAAACAATACGTCGTATAAGAGTCTAATATTTTCCCCTATTGATCTGCCTGGGATGAACCCCTTCTGATCTTCACTAATAAGTTTGCTTAGTTTGTTTTTTAATCTATTGGCAATACAGGTCGAAATGAGTTTATATCCAACACTGAGAAGCGAAATTGGTCGCCAATTTTTCAAGAGATTTCTTGGTTTATTTGGCTTTGGCAGACATGTGATGACTCCTCGGCGCTGAGTTACTGGTAGTTCCCCCTTTTCATAACTAGAATTAGCTGACCTCAGAACAAACCCCCCAATTTTTTTCCGAAACATTTTGTAAAATTCAACTGGGAAACCATCTAATCCAGGACTTCTATCATTTTTGGTGGTCTTCAAAGCATTCGTTATTTCTTCATAAGTTATAAATCCTTCTGAGTTTAATGCTTCTTTGTTTGATAAGCCGTTTAAATCTGTTTTTTTCTAAGAAGTCATTGATGCTTTCTTTTTCGTTTCTATCCTTTTTTGTGTAAAGTTCACTATAGTGACTCCTCTGTTCAGTTAGTATATCTTTCATATTATGTACATTTTCGCCATTTGCCTTGGTTATGTTCGTTATAAGTTTGTTAGTATAGTTCCTTTTTTCTAGACCTAAGAAGTATTTAGTCGGGTTTTCTCCCTCATGTATCCATTGTGCTTTAGTTCTTGCAATTATACCCTGCATAGTTTTATTTCTTATATCTTCTAAGTCCTTTTTTGCCTGCATTAATTCGTTTAATTTGGATTCTGAACTGTTCATAAAATCTTTGTTTATTTCTTCCTCTAATAGGGTAATTGTACTCCCTAACACTTTTTCTGTTTTTAACTCGTTTCTCTTCTTTATCGAAGAAAATTTTATTGTTTCCCCTCTTATTTTCATTAGAAGAGTTTCCAAGAAAAGTTGGTCATTTATGCAGAGTTGTATGACTGTTGTGGGTATGTTTGGTAGTTCGTCTCGATTATATAGCAATGGGGTATATTCGTCTACTCTAGCATCTATAAGTTTGTTTAAAAGTTTAACATATTTAATATCTCTTAATAGCGAACAGTTAAGTTTCCAATAGCCTCGGCCTCTTTCGGTATTTGTGAATTTACAGCTTAAGGTTATTGCCGAATGGTCCGTTTTATATCCAGGAATTATTTCTGCTTCTGTTGTTATGTTAAAAATATCTTTGCTTGTTATGAAGAAATCTAGTCTAGCTTGTTTTCTAGGGTTTTTTTTCCTCCAGGTATATCTTCTTATATTTTCATGCATTATTCTCCAGCTATCTGTATATTCTTTTTCTTCTATAAATTTCAAGACTGTATTTCTAGCGTTTGGATGATTTACGTGCTTAAAATTGTCTGTGTCTGAAGCAGGGTCCATAACCAAATTCCAGTCGCCACATATAATAACTGATGGATTACCAATATCGTCAATTTTTTTAATGATATTATTGTAAAATGAAGGTTTGTCTGTATTCGGGCCGTATATGTTCACTAAGGTAACTGGAGTTTCGTGTATATCAACATTTAATATCAAGAAATTCCCTTCTGGGCCTTTCTCCACAGTGTTCACTTTATAGTCAAAATCGTCATTAAATAGTATAATTACCCCGCGTGCATTCAATCGGAAGGGGCATGCATTTTGGTATACTTGGAGTCCAGTATACTTTTGGTATGTCGTTATGATTGGTTGGAAGACAAATATCTCTTTCCCTGAGAAACTTTTTGTGATTGTTAAATAAATCTTCCAGAGTAAATGCAGTTTGGGAGTAAGTAGACGTATTTGATGAAGATATGTCTACACTCAATTCTTTAACCAGCACCTGGTAATAGTAATATTTACATATGAATATTATATTATTCGGAGCTTTGTCTGCTGGGACTATGACGAATTTACTCTGGAGATTTGCTAGAACTTCTTGCGAATTGAGGTTTCTCAGTACTTGTTTTGCTTGGGGAAGAGTACTTCTGTCAATATGGTGGATTGTTTCAACGACCTTGCTCTTGGTGAGGTCCAGCCAATCAGCGAGTACTGTAAGTTCAACTTTTTCTCGCTTAGACCAATCAATAACGTACTGTTCCAATGCAGACAGGACTATCTTCTGGTCGGCCTTCAGATTTATTCTTTTCGGCTCTCTATATTTAGGTCCTTTCATCAGGAGTAATTTCAGGTCCTTATCACTCACCACATCAAGATCACCAGTCACAATATGCTTGCATGATGTATAGATAAAGTTCGAGGATTCAAAATCACAACCATAGCCTCCTGACGTGCATAAGTTCCAGTCAAACTCATTGACAGCATTGGAGTAATTGAATATTTTGGTGGCTATAAATTTAGTATACTGATATGAAATGCAAGGAGGTTCTGTGAACTTAAAATTGTTTGGTACAGCGTTGCGTACCTCTGGATCATTCAGGATTCGAGGTAAATTAATAATGTCCAGTCCTTTATATAAGTAGTTGAGTTTCAAGAAATTACAAGCGTCTAGTCCATCATTCATAATTCAGCCGTTGTCCATTAAAGAATATCCGCGTCTATAATTCAAAGACCTATTCCATATTACATATAGCAGTATTAGCACCAAATTCAAAAGACAATCATAGTATACATAAACATAGGCTAGTTTCCTGCAAGAGGGAAGCGGTCAACAGTTTTTAAAGATGCCGACAAGACATCATGATGTTCCAAAAATATAAAATCCGTATCGCTGATCCGTATTCTTAATCCATAATAATCGTTGTAAAGTCGTCATCTAGAGAATGATGTATCTCAGGCACGCTTTGATTGTGACTGTTCATATGAGCACCGCGAGGATCTTGAAGTACATGGGTTCATACGGCCCCTAGCCCCGGGTTAAGCGGAATTAGACACAAGTTACGAAACGTAGCGCCATAAATCTTGCACGCTACGCTCGTATTTTGCTATCAGCATGCGATATGTATCGCCAAATTTGAGAAACTTTTGAGTGGAGGCGCTTGGTGGAATAGCCCTGTTTTATGAGTTCTGCAACAATGTTTTGTGACGTTGATTGAGATGTTGAACCCATCTTGAGATGTTTCGATTATGTTCACTGGACGATACAACCTTAAATACGCTATATCTTGACATACTTGACTGATATTTGGTGGTATTATATTTCCTGAAGACGCAGATTGTTGTATATTTAGAACTGAACCATTTAGAAAGGGGGAAAATAGGTCTTCTCAGTGGTAATTGAGCAGCATTAAGATTTGAACCATAAAGATACTACTGCCCGAGGTACTGCCCGGGGACATATTTGGAAGTACTATTCATCTACTGAGCCACACTGTCAAGTAGAAAGGGCTTTGTTCACGGCAAATTATCTGTATATCACCTTCGGGAGAAATATGATTATCTGTGTGAGCAGGAAAGCGAAAGGGAGGCCATAGAGGAAGTCTTGCTGGATTTCGATAGCCTCAGTGACTGTTACCGCCACCTGGATCAAGATCACTGTGGTATAGATACACATCCCTATTTGACGAAAAACATTTGATTCATGGATATGCAACTGCAATTATAGACGAACAATTCTAGCATTTTTATGTTTGATCTGAATAATTCTAAGCAGATCATGCATAATGTTTGTCAGGGTGTAAGGAATTCTCGCAAATGGTGTCTCTACTATATAAAAAAGCAACGGCATCAAGCACTTAGACTATGCCATTTAATCTCAATTGTGCACACCTGTGTGAAAGGCAAGAATTTCCTAGGAATAAATGTCCCTTTTCGTATGTTTCCCTCTCGTAAAATATGTGACTCTTCCCACTTCCCTCATATGGGTTGTAATTTTTACCTGTTTTTGGCGGGATTCTGCTGGTGGACGTTTCGTCCCTGAGGCCTGCCCCCTGTACAGACCTTTTGGTCTTTGATATATGTTGGCATTGTGGGAAGTTGATGCTGGGTCGACATCGGGCTTTACAGACTAGTCCTTTGTGATAAATGCTGTCATTTAATCTGACAACGATACAGCTCACCAATCCCCAGTGTACGAGTTGTCACAGCGACACAGCTCACCAATTACCAATATACGAGTTGTCAGAGCGTTTCCATCATAGCTCTCTAGATTTGTATCTAATACCGCGTATGCCGGTGCTAGGGGCCATGTGGTCATGTCATCCAAGTTGCCACATGAACAGGTACAATGAAAGCGTATCACGAATAGTTAAGATTCTTGGTATGTGCTTTAGATTAGGTTAACCAGGAGACTATACTGTGAAGTCATGTGACTGATACATGTGTCAGTATGTTGGCACCTCTTCCCACTTTCCTTATATGCGTTGTAATTTTCTGAATCAGTAAAAATGTCTTAAATGACAATAATGACTAATAATAATTAATGTCTTAATGCCGAAAATTTCTTTCCCATCGAAAATTCTTTCCTTTTACACCAGTCTGACGTGGATCCTGTTTATGATTACATGCTGCCAAACTTATTCGAAAAGTTCAAATAAAGTGCTAAAGGAGTACGACCCAGAGAAGATACACTCTGGACCAGTGGCACTATGGTTGAGGGCATGCAAAATTGTGAACAATCTGATTGCTCTACGTTTGCATCAATTTGTCAAATCTCTGGAATATACTGTTGGCATTTGACACTTGACGAATAATGCTTGTTTCATTCTTTTGCATTTTTAGACTACATTGTTGCCACGTTTTAGTCCTACCTTTCGGGTCTGCCAAGCTAGAAAAGCGCCAATTTCATCGATGGCGTTTAGGCGCCGCTGAAGTAGCTGCCCAACCTCGATATGCAGACGTCCACTTGATTCTGTGTCACATAATACAAACCATTAAAAACTACCTCCGAACATCCCAATACGGAGAGTAGAGAACAAGACTCAGTCTAACTTTAGTTGACATAATTATCCACGAGGTCAAGTACTTACAATAGTAGAGTCAATATTTGGATGTGAGAAAGGTCCTTAACGCGAACAGATCAATGGTTCAGGTCTGATGCAGAAATTATCCAGACAAGGCAGTTCTTTCTTGATTAACCTAAGTTTTATTAATATAATTGAGGTGGATACTCTTAAATTCTTTCATTATTTTTTCCGCGTGGGTGGTGCGACATCCGCAGCTATGGCAAAAATTTAAGACCATCTAAGTAAACCAGTTAAATAGATGGAGCTCACCAGCTACACTATGCAATCTGCCTAACGCATTATGTGCCGAAATTCACAAAGGCGTTAAAACGGCTACTTATCAAATGCTTTTAAGGCTTTTTATCATATCGACCTTAGCATACTGTTAGATTTCAGAGTAGCTATGGACTTCAAGGAAATGTTCACAAGCAAGAGAAATCATATGTAAGAATGGCTGACACCAGTTAATTTCTCTGATTCGACGGTATGAGGGTTTTTTTATCGAAAAGAGTATTCAAACAACTGTTCATCAGCAAGTTTATAAGCTAAAGATGAGCGTTTCCAGCAAACTGTTTGAAAGATAATGACGCCAGAGGGGTTTCAACGTAATCAATGTATGGAAGTTGAAACGATAGAGATTCAAGCGAAATTTCTCGGGGTTTTCTTTGAGATACATTGATTTGTGGTCCCGAATGTTCTGAAACAGAGATATAGAAACAGTTTACTATATTGGAAAGAAACACTTGAAGTTTCATAAATTCAACATGAATCAGTTCAGCGCATTTTCAATATGGACTGCTAGAAAAGCTGTATTATTGTACCATTACTGTTCCTGATTTGCAAACAAGGCATTTGGTACCAGAACAAGTTTCATACATTCGGCAGCCTGTGCCGAAGTAGGCTGGTGTAAGGAAATACATCTCATCGGCCATATCTTATGCCTCAATGCATCAAATTCACTTTCATGAATATATTATTACAAATTCCAGAAAAGGTGAAAGCGATGCATTTTCCTGAATTTCATGATTGGATGAATGCCCATTGACACTGAGTCCATATTCTCATATTACGAAGAAATATACACTAATTGATGATGAAATTATACACCTGGTCCACTGTTTTCAACTGTACGTTTAAGCATGATGAATGGGTGTGGTAAGACAACATGATCCGCTATGATCAAAAACAGAGAACAGTTTGCGGATGTCATATTTCAGAAGTCAGAGTTTTTACTGCTCAATAAGAAAGCGTTATTCATCAGTCTTTTGAACTCTTTTGGGCTATTTGAGAAAAATACCAGTTCAACGAAAACTCAAGTACTACGGAAATTCAACAATTTTGAGCCATATGGCAAATCCACAAAAGATACACTTTGTCGCCTTATGCACACGATGCTACGCGATGTACAGATAAAAGGTTTCTGCTGTTGAACTTATAAACT
The DNA here is from genome assembly GCA_036873755.1 of Hanleya hanleyi. Lineage (NCBI taxonomy): Eukaryota > Metazoa > Mollusca > Polyplacophora > Lepidopleurida > Hanleyidae > Hanleya > Hanleya hanleyi. The sequence goes on along the minus strand of JAVTVY010044575.1, from coordinate 11,945 downwards.
GGGATGGGCATTATTAGAACGAGGACCGTATGTTTCAAAGGAGGAAGATTTTAACCCAAGTGATCTTATTCTTGCCATCTAAAATAATTGCCATCACCATCACAAGATGGTATCGGGAATACCCTTACATACGACGTATACTCATTATTTAACTCATGCTACATCTCCTACTCTGCGTAATGAGCAAATCACAAAATAACAACTCTTTGATTTGGGAAAACGAGACAACATGATATCAGTCGCCATGCTTGCGTGTTTAAATGGGTTGAGATACAGAGTAACTTTTATTGTTTAGTATTGTATCTAGCGGGAATTTCCCTTTGGCTCAGTATGTCAGGAACGGGGTAGCAAGTGAGTGGTAATATTGAAAATGTCAGCATTGGTTTTGTCGGTAAAAGAGAGGCGTGGCCGGATACAACATTGGCGCTGCGAGCAGGGTTCTTGAGGGAATGGGATTGGAGGAGTCGATGATCCGGTTGTCGAGTTGAGCTGTTGGAAAAATGTGTCAGCTTGATGCATGTTCGGGATGGGGTGGTTCGATGTAAGGGAATGCGGAAGCTTGTTAGGTTAGTCCCTGGCTTCTCGCCATGGGGAGGCGTAATGTAGGAAGAGAGTTAATAAGTGCACGATTGTTCAATGGCTTATCGGGCGTACACCACAATAACATAAAGTAGCCGTTCTAAATATTATGAGACGTGTGGGATGAGGGTGGGGATGGCGGGGGATACTTTCCCAATATAGCATAACACTATATATATATAGTGCTGTAAGGATTTGTATGAGAATCAAATCTGTACCCTCTGAGTCTTGTTGCACCAACCACCAGCAGCTAAATTATGCGGACACCCCAGACCGCTAGGCCACCCCTCTTCCTCTTGGTGATACTTGCACAACAGAAGATTATCCAAAATCGGTAAGAGTTCTAAGTGCTTCATTCCTGCTTGAAATTTGGCATTCATTAACGAAACTTGAAAACATTGGGTTGCTTCAGCACGGTTGTCACTGTTTCGATACCTGCTTACCACACAAGGGTTATAAAGCAGTGTCCATCACCAGGTTATAAAAGAGTAATTAATAACAGCAGAAGCTGATTATCTATGAGTTTATGACAATAATATTATACCTAATATAATTATATATGAATGCGCTGGAACTTCTGAAACGCCTAAGACCCCTTAAACGGCTGCAGACATGTTGGGAGTTCCAAATGCAAAATATGTCATTCAGAAATTTTATGCAAACGAGTTTTGGGCGAAATTAATGAGCTAACATTATGCCGAAATATCTCTCTTCCCTGCTCCCACATGTCGTCTTCGGTGATACTGATTCCAATTCCATAAGATCCTTATAATGGTGCATACCACTTTCCGGAGTTCTTTGTTGTAAAATATCTTGTAAACTCTATATGTCTTGGAGAACAGTCCGCCATACACGAAGGAAAATCCAACCGCTAGTAAATACTGTCTTGCCTGTAATATATAATAAATTCATGTGAATTCCCTTGACATTCAACAGAAATAACAGACTTCGACATATCACATAGTTAAAGTTATGGATTCACAGAATCTTTTCTATCAACGTGGTTTATGCCTTCATTCAAGGGGTGGGATGTCGGAAATTGGGTATGGAAATACTTTCTTCTGTATAAGGAACTGTTTTGCCTGAAACCATTTGTGTTGGAATGGTTCATCCTTGTTGAGTTAATTTGTAATCAGTTATGCGTATGTGGAGAAAGTAGTAGAAACATCTACGTAATATGTACCTGGCTATTAACCAGGACCTTATGAAGAATGTTTAATTTTGACTTTTTCCTCAATTATAATTTACATTAAAACAGTTTTTACGGACGTAGAAAATGGACTATGTCCATATTCCCCTAATTTAAACCACACATACATCTGAATACCATCAGTCGCGGGAGTTTGGGCCATTTTATTCCTTTTTCCAGCATCCAAGATGTATATATATATATTTAATATTTCAGCCTTCGATTCGCGGGTCATCATTCGATGTGAAGGAGAGAAACTTAAGTCTTTACCGGACAAGGGCACCCAGAACCCTGCCTGGGACTATAAATGTATATTCTACAGGATGAAGCCCGAACTCCCGCTAACTGTCGAGGTAATATACGATGTACGGTCTGACCATTCTCGTACTATCAGCGGCATTCTACAGCTACTATTACAACAAAGTCTGGTTAATAAATGCCTACAAATCGCAGGCAAGCCGCAATAACCAATCGAAATAGTCCATTAGTAAAACGAGGCGCAGCTTCCATATCGAATAGAGGTATCTCCTTGGGTGTCCGTTGCTATACTATACTCAGCAATCTGAGAAAGTGGATGCCCGTATATACTTGTCAAGAATGTCTTGTGAGAAACTTGGTATCATTGATGAGCCAATCACAAACAGGCATACCGTTCAGTGGAAGGAAATCTCATTCGGATAGCTATATTGCTGATTGTTGCATTTAGTGTTTTCTTCCCGGGAAACAATAAGCCATTACCGATGACTGTTATCGAATGTTATCGAGCATCGAAACAACAGTTCATTTACTTTCTTTTTTGTATGTAGATTTGGAATCGCAACGCAGATGTAGACGATTTTATTATGGAGACTACAGTGGATGATCACGGCACAGAGGAAGGCACCGAGAAGACTTACAAACTGTATGGCCGAAAGAACGAGAAAGAAGTAGAGAGGAACGGAACCCTTTACGTGGAGCTTAAGTCAAGCAACGATTTATCATTTCTCTGAAGGCTTAACGACGAGATACATTCATGTCCTCTCGTTTCTCATATTGCCGACCTTGAACCCTTTAACGTGGAGCAAATAGCTCAAGCCTTGACCGCTTATCTCTTGATTGCTGGGCCTGAAACAATCCACATAGAGCTTGATTTCTTCGAATACTGACACCAGAACACTTCGCATCGACTTTACGTCAAGACATAATTTCTCATTTCCCCGACTGCTGAGCCAGCGAAGTTTTCTACTAGTAAATGACTTTAATTGCCGTCCATTTTTGTGAGTTGACGTCGTAAAATCCATCGGCCGACTTCGTTGCTTTCAGAGGAAATACTTCCGTTCATAATATATATAGGTCGACCTACGGACCATGGTAACCTCATGTTCTGCCAGCAATTTCAGCTCATTTCCTGTTGTCGGTTTGCCAAAAACTGTTTGGGTGGATGGGGAACATCTTCGGATGTTGTCCCTGCATGGTTTTTATGCGTGCCCCGCGATGGTATCATTTGTAGTCTTGGATCGTCTTGGTTTCAACTTCCTCTCATATAAACTAATGCAATATTGAGGTTCAGATGGATGCATCTGTGTGCACGTATGGTCTATATTTTTACCTCGGTAAGAGGGATTGCATAATACAGGTACATGCATCATATAAAATAGCACTTGATAGCATTATGAAGTGATTCTCTGTATAGAGTCCATATACTCGTGGGGAAATGTACGATAGGTAAGCCTAATAATTGTGCTCGGAAACATTTACTGTATATATCATTATATCTTTGAAATATATTACATAACGCGATATGGATGGCTTTGCCAGATGTCAAAACCATTCCAACATATGCTCAAGTCTGACATGTTATGGGGTTATTATGTTCGTTACTCAAATTGCTAAACTATTTTTTCGCTAAATACAGTCATTCAAATATTTTAAGCTTAGTTCATGGGATATATATTGATTGATCCTGAAGTCCAACGGACGATGCATCATATTGCTATATTGCTGGTTCTGTAATTTGATATTAGTCGTATTATTCATTTAAAATTACTTCCTTATAGTTTAAGACGTTCAAAGGAAATAGTATTTTATAAACCTAAATCTCCGACCCCGTAATCATCGAACCATTGAAAATTCACTGACGATCACACTCTCGACTGAAGCTAATCACTCGATCCACTGAGCTGCTCAACATGTATCACGATGGTAGATTAGAGTTATATTAAATTAAAAATATATATTAAATTGGTGTTTCGATTATAACTGGAAGCTTCTCCAATTGAGCAACTGATTCGAAGCTTACGGTGTTAGGGAAAGAAATTTATAAAATATTGCTTATGACTACAATAAGTACGATTGGGGTTACTCTTTAGTACGGCAGATATATTATGATGCTGTTAAGATTAACCAACTATTAGAATCGAAACTACAACCCCCAGAGTAGGTGACTCGCAGCATTCTACTTCAGGCAAAAACTTTCAGATCAAAATGTCATATACGCTAAAAGATTACAAAAGGACAAGAACGATACTACTAGTGTTATGTTAGTGTTCAAAGGAACAAAACTTTCAGGAACTATTCGGCTCTGGCTACACAATATCACAGTAAAGCATTTTTATGATACCCCTAAGCGATGCTTCAAATGTCAAAAATGTAGACATCTTCAACAATTCTGCAAATCGCAAATTGTTTGTCCTAAATGTTCAGGAAAACACACCTATGATCTTTGCTCCGAATCAAAAATTACCTGTGTCAATTGTAAAGCTAGTCACTCAGCGAGATACAAGGGCTGTCCGGCATATAAAACTGCCCGCACAGTTGAGTTCATCAATGCAAACAAAGGAATTTACGACTCAGAGGCAGTAAAAGAAAGCAAACTTAACCAAAAGCTCAGTCTAACAATGCCACATAGGAAAACAAACGTGAGCGAAACAATAGCAACACCTGTCACAACCAAGCCCAAAGAGACAATAGAAATAAAAGAAAATGAGATGGAAACTGAAAGAATTTTAATGACCAAATTTAATAACTTTAGCGATAAACCCAGTCATCGACCCCAGTCAGCCCCAGCTGAATAAAAAAGAAAACAAACAACATAATCATAGATAAAATAGGCCAAGATTTGTTTAACTGGAATTTCAAATATGAAGAAATTATAGATTGGGGACTGCACCCTAAATATGAAAAGGAAACTTCCACACCTGTCACAATTCCCTATACCCATAATATCTCAGTATAAAACATGCACTACCTTACACACATAGGACTCAAACAAATCTATCAACTTCAATATAAACAAATTATCAATGGAATGCCAATGGCATTGGAAAACACGGAGATAATCTCAAAATCCTAGTAAATGAAATAAGCCCTGACATCATATGTATACAGGAAACATTTCTTAAGCCAGGAAAAAATAAATTTGCAATAAAGGAATATAAGCCACATAGATAAGACAGACTTAACGGCCCAAACGGAGGCAACCTCATACTAGTGAAGGAAGAACTTATACAGCTAGAATTAGACAAGAGCCCTGAAAGTGAAGATCTCGAATGGCAAGCTATACGGGTGTTCCAGAACAATAAACCTATAAATATTGTGAATTTGTACTCTACTGGCACTCTAAAAACAATATCACAAAAGGAACTTAACAAAATCACCCAAAAATATGACTCGCCATTTATAATCTGCGGAGATTACAATAGCCATAATCCAATCTGGGACGAAACCTGCACCACCTCAGATGATAGGGGTAAATAAGTAGAAAAATGGTTAGATAATAATAATCTGGTATTCCTGAACTCAGGAGAAAGGAGGAGAATAGATATGAGAAAAGGCAAACTCACTGCAATTGACCTAACAATAGTCTTCCCCGAACTAGCAGTTAAATCAAAATGGACAGTTTTTTCAGATACTCCAGGCAGCGACCACTTTCCTATCCTAACTAAATTTAGCATGAAACCAGATTTTGAAAAGACGGACGCTCCCCCACACTTCCAATGCTCCAAGGCAGATCGTATAAGTTCATTAATAGTATCTGTGTTCAAGAAAAGTGATCGTACATATATTAATGTCGGAAGCCATAAAGCATTCTTTAGCTCGACTACATACAAGAGATATCATTCATGGGATGTTTCTGTGTCTGTAGAGTTGCTTGAATTTCTCATTAAAAATATCTATGTGAAATTTGGCAACACAATATATCAGTAGCATATGGGTATTCCAATGGGTACTAATTGTGCACCCCTGTTGGCTGACCTGTATCTGTTCTCTTATGAATATGACTATATGCAGGCGCTTTCAAAACCGATCCATTCAAAGCCCGTTCCTTCTCATTCACCAAACGCTATATAGACGATCTTCTCGCTGTGGATAATCGCTATATAAATGACGCAGTGAAGGATATATATCCACCTTCACTGGATTTGAAGGAAACTACAGATAGCCCTACAGGCACATCATATTTAGATCTCTATCTCTATAAAAATGAAGCGGGCATTCTCTCGTCGTCTTTATGACAAAAGAGATGATTACAATTTCGACATCGTAAATTATCCCTTTCTGGACAGTAATATTCCAGTGGGACCTGCATATGGCGTATACATATCTCGCTTAGTAGCATTTGCTAGATCCTGTGTTAAATGTGACGATTTTAATCAACGTCACAAAACATTGTTGCAGAAACTTATAAAACAGGGCTATTCCACCAAGCGCCTCCACTCAAAGTTTCTCCAATTTGGCGATACATATCGCATGCTGATAGCAAAATACGAACGTAGCGTGCAAGATCTATGGCGCTACGTTTCGTAACTTGTGTCTAATTCCGCTTAACTCGGGGCTAGGGGCCGTATGAACCCATGTACTTCAAGATCCTCATGGTACTCATATGAACAGTCACAATCAAAGCTTGATTGAGATACATCATTCTTTAGATGACGATTTTACTACGAATAGTATGGATTAAGAATACTGATCAGCGATACGGATTTGGTATTTTTGGAACATCATGATGTCTTGCCGGCATCATTGAAAACTGTTGACCGCTTCTCTCTTGCAGGAAACAAGCCTATGTTTATATATACTATGATTGTCTTTTTGAATTTGGTGCTAATACTGTTATATGGAATATGGAATAGGTCTTTGGATTATGGACGCGGATATTCTCTGATGGACGACGGCTGGATTATGAATGACGGACTAGACGCTTGTAATCCAAAACGATTGCCATAGTCTAATACATGATGATATACTAAGTAATGATATAGAGATTTTCAATGAAAATATAACCAGCAAGCTGCTAAACATAGCACAAAGACATATTCCAGTCACGAATAAGCGCCCCAACAAAAATCCAGTGCCCTGGTGGAACCAAGAGTGTGGAAGGAATATCGCGGCAAAGTAAACAAAATTAAAAAAAAGTCGGCTCCAGAGTGATCATGAAATATATAAGGAACTGAAAAAGCGTCAAAGAAGCCACATCAAGATGCTGGGAAGATTTTTGCAACACTATAGAAACGAAAACTAACTCAAAGAAAGTATGGAATAAAATTAAAAATAAACATTCAAGGGAAATCAACTAACACAATTCTTGTACTAAATAAAACAAGGAGTATACTAATCTTGAAAAGGCAGAATATCTTGCTGAATCTTTCGCATCAAACAGTAGCGATAACAATCTGAAACCAGAATTCAGAAAAATCAAACAAGAAACGATCCTGGAAAATGACGCGAATGACTATTTAGAAACTATATTAACGGAGACTTTAATATTAATGAGTACAGAAAAGTTCTACACTTTAAAAAGGAAAGTTCACCCGGCGAAGACAAACTCGGGCATGCAATCCTAAAGCACCTACCAAACAACACTCAGAAACTAATTTTGAAACTAATGAATGTGTGCTGGAAGACCAAACAACTCCCAAACAAATGGAAATCATCTATTGTTATCCCAATACCAAAACCTGGAAAAGACCCATCAGACAGTAAGTCATATAGGCCGATCTCCTCACGTCAAATGTAAGCATTTTCTTGGATATAGAAAAGGCATTTGACCTTGTATGGCAGGACGGGATTATCACCCAATTAAACAACCTAGGAATTAAGGGCAGGATACAACGCTGCATAATAATTTTTCTTCATGACTGAAACTTCAAAGTCGTATTGGAAACACCATATCAATGGACCACCAGCTAGATAACGGTACACCACACCAGGGCAGCGTGGTCAGTCCAACGCATTTTTAATATCCTTATTAACGGGCTGGCGAACGAAATTGACACCAAGCATCCCGAAATTGAACAATCTCTATTTGCTGACGATGCTGCCTTGTGGAAATCCGCTGAGTCCATTAAAAAACTAACAAGTATAATGCCAAACGTACTAGATACAACTAGCGTCTTGGCCGATAAATGGGGATTCAAATTCTCAGCAGTCAAAACAACGGGTGTTCTATTCTCAAATAAACAAAACAATGACGTCGAGCTCTCAGGTCAGAAAATCGAGTTTAAGAATAGTGTTAAATACCTGGGCATGATATAAGACCGAAAACTCACTCCAAAAACACAAGTAACAATACAGGCTCTGTATTCGTTATCCCAGAACTCGGCATTCACGAAGGCTTTAAACTACCAGACAATATGTCTGTATACACCAGTAAATTTTAGTGAGCACATTTCTGTTATATGCAGAAAAGCATCACAACAGTTGAGCGCTCTCAAACGTATGAGCAGGTATTTAGATATTCAAACAAAACTTGCCATTTACCACTCCTTTATCATATCAAATTTTAATTTCTGTCCGCTTGTCTGGCATTTTTGCAATTTGAAGAGCTCTAAAAAAATGGAAAAAATCCAAGAGCGTGCTCTTCGTTTTGTATACATCGATTTTGATAGTGATTATGCTGTTTTACTTAGAAAGGCAAATCTCCCCAGTTTACATGTTTACTCTTATGCACCCAGCCTATAATTTTAGAAATGAAAACCGTTTCATTTTACCTAGAGTCAAGACAACTAGATACGGCTTACGCTCTTTTACTTATGCTGCATCCAAACTTTGGAATGAACTCCCTAATGAATTTCGGATATGTGAAAATATAAAGATTTTTAAAAGAATGTTGTCTAAATGGAACGGCGCAAATTGCACCTGTTCCGTTTGTAGGTAATTTTTATCGCTTTGATGCATGTCTTCTATCCGATTTTCTTCTTTTTTTACATATTGTATATTTCTATTACTCTTTTCTAGTCGATTTAAATAGCGTTACAATGTTTACTATTGTATCGACTTAAAATAAAGTTTGTCTATGTCTATGTCTATGAATTCGTCGCTATAACCAAGGCCATCGAATGGGTACTTCAAAACCGACCGGTTTCTACCGTTATTCTTAGCGATTCCTTAAGCGGACTGATATCAATAGAGAACTCTAAATCAGACCTGATCTCATACACAAAATAGAAATTTTATGTACACAAATACGAGACAATGACACTGACGCCATTTTGGCGAATTCCCGCGCACGTGAACGTTAGGGGAAATAAAGCTACCGATAGGACAGCCAAAGACAGCCTCACCAAAACTGCACCTGACGTGCATATAGGATTAGGAACCAAAGAACTGAATTCTATTATTAAAAACAGAATAGATAGTAAATGGGAAAAGGAATGAAAGGGAGAAAACCGTGGCCTATGGCTACATAGTATTCTAGATAAGGGGGAAAGACGGAGTTGTGGATTCCAGCTAGATAGTAAACGCGACGACCGCATCATCAGAAAATTAAGACTAGGAAAAACAGGACTAAAATCCCACCTCTCTCTGCTAATCAAAAACACATCACCTCTCTGTACCTCATACCACAGTGAAGTAGACCTCATACTACAGTGAAGGAGAAACGATAAAACATTTCCTACTCAACTTCCCAAAACATGACCCCTATCGCCGCATACTGGAAAACGAGCTCAAAACATTAAATGTTCCTCTGTCGTTGGCTTCCATATTAAATCCCAGCCCTCCTCTAATAAACAAGGTATGCTCCACCTTAATAGCTTATATCAAATCGACTGACTATTATTCCACCATTTAATAAAAATTGAAGACTCCACACCAGAAGACACCACACCTGAAATGAAAACTCCACACCAGTCTGAGTCCTACATGGGTGCTATGTTTCCCATGGGACTTGAGTCCACTTACTGGGAGCCCCACCTTTTCGTTCCTCGGGTGGGTTCCACTGAATCCAGGTGATGGGGGAGGTAGCGGTAACACAGACAAAGTAATTCACTGATCAAATTAATATTATATGGATACACTAAAAAACATAAGACCAAATTTAAATAAATGCATAAGAACAGCAGCACGTCTAAAGTAGAGGCTAAATCATTATTCTACAGGGACGGAAATAGGGGTCAGTGATCAGAAATAAGTGATCAAATTTGGACAATAACCAATCAAAAGGCCATAGCGATAACATAGACAAAGCAATTCACTGATCAAATTAAAAGTTTCTAATAATGATCACCGATCAAATTGTGTTCCCTTATTTCCAACCCTTATTAACGAATGTTAACCGTCCGGTTTTCTATCAGGGGCAGAGGACTGGAGGTTATACCCAACATTCACAATCGGCTTTAATTATAATAATATTTTTATTTATAATATGTAGTTATTTATTCATTTATTTATTTAATTATTCATGTACTTAATTAATTATTGCTATTGATCATGTGTGACTTAGATCACGATAGTGCCTGTCTGTGGCAAAGTATAACACAAAAGATCCCAGAAAACACGAAACTACAAACTCTATTATTTGTAATACAGGCACAGCACACAGACGGGCTAGACCAGACCTGAAACAGAACACGGATGACGACAGCAACTATTAAACAGCGCCGTGAGTGACAATTACAAGCGTCTAGTCCGTGATTCATAATCCAGCCGTCGTCCATTAGAGAATATCCGCGTCCATAATCCAAAGACCTATTCCATATTCCATATAACAGTATTAGCACCAAATTCAAAAAGACAATCATAGTATACATAAACATGGGCTTGTTTCCTGCAAGAGAGAAGCGGTCAACAGTTTTCAATGATGCCGGCAAGACATCATGATGTTCCAAAAATATCAAATCCGTATCGCCGATCAGTATTCTTAATCTACAACACCCGCTGCAAAGTCGTCATCCAAAGAATGATGTATCTCAGCCACGCTTTGATTGTGACTGTCCACATGAGTACCACGAGGATCTTGAAGTACATGGGCTCACACGGCACCCAGCCCCGGGTCAAGCGGAACCAGACACAAGTTACGAAACGTAGCGCCACAGATCTTGCACGCTACGTTCGTATTTTGCTATCAGCATGCGATATGTATCGCCAAATTTGAGAAACTTTGAGTGGAGGCGCTTGGTGGAATAGCCCTGTTTTATAAGTTTCTGCAACAATGTTTTGTGACGTTGATTAAAATCATCACATTTGACACAGGATCTAGCAAATGCTACTAAGCGAGATATGTATACGCCATATGCAGGTCCCACTGGAATATTACTATCCAGAAAGGGATAGTTTACGATGTCGAAATTGTAACTGTCTCTTTGTCATAAAGTCGACGAGAGAGAATGCCCGCTTCATTTTTATAGAGATAGAGATCTAAATAAGATGTGCCTGTAGGGCTATCTGTAGTTTCCTTCAAATCCAGTGAAGGTGGATATATACCCTTCACTGCGTCATTTATATAGCGATTATCCACAGCGAGAAGATCGTCTATATAGCGTTTGGTGAATGAGAAGGAACGGGCTTTGAATGGATCGGTTTTGGAAAGCGCCTGCATATAGTCATATTCATAAGAGAACAGATACAGGTCAGCCAACAGGGGTGCACAATTAGTACCCATTGGAATACCTATATGCTGCTGATATGTTGTGTTGCCAAATTTCACATAGATATTTTTAATGAGAAATTCAAGCAACTCTATAAACAAAGAAACATCCCATGAATGATATCTCTTGTATGTAGTTGAGCTAAAGAATGCTTTATGGCTTCCGACATTAATATATCTACGATCAGTTTTCTTGAACACAGATACTATTAATGAACTTAGACGGTCAATAAGGTCCTGTTGAGGGATTGTAGTATAGAGAGTCGAGAAATCCCATGTGGATACATGTCTGTACGGTATGTGACTTTTAGCATCAAGTTCTTCCGTAAGACA
>JAVTVY010044574.1:0-21405 GCA_036873755.1 Hanleya hanleyi | reverse complement strand
ACCCGGCGCGCAAAGGTTTCAACCGCGGTGGAAACCTTTACACCGCGCGCGCCGGGTCAAAGGTCAGTTCCGGTCACGTGAACGGAAGCGGAAGTGACCTCACAGAGGTCGTATGCAAATGTCACTTACGAGATCTGAGCTCCACAGGCTTTGAGCTCCAAGAGCTCTGCCACACGGAAGTTCCCACCACCACCACCACCGGGCGTTGACGCCCGTCAACGCCCGATGGTGGCGATGGTGGTGGTGGTGGTGTCTGTACATATAAGAATGAACATGTGTCCCTCATCAGTCCTTATGTATTGGTCGACAGATCAACATGTCGTGTACGTGTACGTTCTGTCAGAGAACCTTCTCTCGTCGCGATAGTATGATCAGGCACATTCAAGGCAAACACAACCAAGAGACACCACCGAGTCCCGCTATAGGTCCAGCAAGTGCGGTAGAGCATCCCTACACGATGACGGTGAGCGGCCCTACGGCATGTGGAAAGACGTCCTGGGTAATGAAGTTCTTAGAGGAAGGTGTGGCAACCCCAGCTTCGACACGTGTTGTTTGGTGTTATAGCCAATGGCAGCCCGCCTACGAAACTACGCGATTACAGAATGTGAGTTTCGTCCCAGGGATTCCTCATGACATAGACGAACCGTATTACTTTGACCCCGAGCAGACCAACGTGGTAGTGCTAGATGATCTGATGAGTGCGGCCAAGGATAATTCGAAAATCGCCGACCTATTCACCAAAGGGTCCCATCATCGCAATCTGTCCGTCATCTATTTGACCCAGAATCTCTTTCCTCAAGGGAAGGCGTCCAGAGATATTGCCTTGAACTGCCAATATTTTGTGTTGTTCTCCAACCCCATTGACAGAGCACAAATTCGTGTGTTTGGTAGTCGAATTTATCCTCAGAACATCGACCATTTCATGCAGGCGTTTCAAGAAGCGACAAGTCGTCCGTACGGCTACCTGTTCGTAGATTTAAAAGCCCATACCCCGAAGATCGCCGGCTGACGACCCACCTGCTACCCGGCGAGGAATCACCACAGCCCCTACACCATCCACCGAGTCCACATTTGGTGAAGCAGCAACCCACCCCCGTACAGCGGGCCTTCTTCATATCACCAGTCCCGGAATATCATCCAACCGTGGAGGCCCAACCCGAGGTTGAAGAATATAATGTGAACTCGAGGCTGTGGAAGGATTTGTTCAAAGAAAGTATGGACGCCGAGATGGGCGAGATTTTGGAGGCCACAGGAAACAAGTTTCAACGCAAAGGATATTCGAAAGAGGAAGCTGCAATTTTAGCCCATAACAGATTGGCACCCAGATTACGACGGGCTTTACGTCAGCAGTATGTCGACTTACTGACCCATATGAAATTGTTGGATAAGGATCCAGTCCATATGGAAATTGAAAGAACAGCGTCGATGTTGAAAACCTCGGGCATGAACTGGAAAGCGGCGTATGTCAGAGCAATAGCACAAAAGAAACATTTGTTCGAAAGCATCATTAAACGTCGTTAAAGCGTTAAGAAAGTGTGTTAAAGCGTTGAGACGAGCGTTAAGGCGTAACGACGGGCGTTGACGGGCGTCACTGCATTTCGATGAATTGATGTCAATTCCATGAAATCAGAGCTTCTGAGCTAATTCACCAGGGCGTTGAAGCGTTGAGCTAAGCGTTGATGACCGCTACTGTCTATAAAAGCGAGCGTATTCCCAAAACACGCACAGTCGACGTTCAACCGTCAACATGGCTTATACTTGTTCTGAGTGTGAACGCACGTTCACCAGACATTACGATATGATGCGACACCAGAAAAATATACATGGATTGAAGACGCCGAGGAGCCCGTTGAGGCAGATACTGATACAGAGATTGATGAGAGTGCATCGACTGATACCGAATCCAAGATTGCTCACAGTATATCTACTGATATGGAGAGCTTGACCTCAGAGAGTCAGCCTACATCCCAGGAAAGTGAGGCAGAACCTACCTTCTGGGATCGTATTGTGACAGCAGCTATCAATACTCACGCTGAAGCGATCGAGGACGCCGGAGAGGATAATTTACAACAGACGTACACCCAAATGCGCTCCCGCATCAGGAAAACAGCCATGGCGATCTATGAACAGTATACCTAACTACCGCTTGAAATGAAAGGGGACCCCACGCACAGGTCCATCATGAAGACCAAGCGTCACTTGGAAGAGGATATGGGACTACCATCCACAGAGGCCCTGGAAAATGCGATCAGAATGCGCAAACAACTGTTTCAGGACATGCTGCCCGAAGAATATCCAGGCCTGGCCGACGATGATTAGAATAAACGGTTCAGAATGAACATGACCGAAGAAGGAACTCTCTGAAATGGCGACTTTTGATTGGACAAGAATACATCTAACGGACAGGAACGAATAGGACAGATGCAAATGGCGGTCTCTGATTGGCCAAGAGTCTTTCTTGAATTGTAAACATACCCGACGCGGCTCCCCCAGCGTGGGTATGTTATGATGGAAGGGGAAAATAAACTATATGAAAAAAAACTTGTTGTTGTTGTTGTTCCCTCATGTGTCATCCTTGTTGTTGTTGTTTTCTCTCTCTTTCCGGTCTATATCATGGCGTCAAAACGTCTAGCAGGACCCATACAAGGACCAGTTTTCGACACTAGGTGACCACATCCCGACGGAATGGCCAGTTTTCGACACCGGATATGCCGCCATCTTGAACATACGTGCCGCCATCTTGGATATGGCCCATAATGCACCGGGTCAAAATACTCGCTTCTGATTGGCTGACAGCTCTGTGACGAATTTGAAATACTCGCTTCTGAATGGACGAGAGCTCCGCATTGCGTCTGCGCATGCGCAGAATGATATTCCTACCGTACACCCAACCCATCAGATGCCCCTTCACGAATGCTTCACTTTGATAACTCACTCGACCCCATTGGACCATTAGGGGCTCCCCTAGCTCTCAAAACGGCTAGTTTCATATCCTTTGACCACCGCGCATGCGCAAAATGCCGATATTTCAACCCCACACCCAGTCCATTAGATGCCCCTTCACGAATGCTTCACTTTGATACCTCACTCGATCCCATTGGACCATTTGTGGCTCCCCTAGCTCCAACACGGCTATTTCCATACCCTTCGGCCACCGCGCATGCGCAGAATGCCGATACTTCAACCCCACACCCAGCCCATCAGAGGCTCCATCACCTAGGCTTCACTTTAATACCTCACTCGATCCCATTGGACCATCAGGGGCTCCCCTAGCTCCAACACGGCTATTTCCATACCCTTGGGCCACCGCGCATGCGCAGATTGCCGCTATTTCAACCCCACTAGTCCAGTCAGATGCCCCCTCACATAGGCTTCACATTGATACCTCACTCGACCCCACTGGACCAGTAGTAACTCCCCTAGCTCCAACACGGCTATTTCCATACCCTTGGGCCACCGCGCATGCGCAGAATGGTGACAACGCCCAAGCCGCTAGTCCAGTCAGATGCCCCTTCACATAAGCTTCACTTTAATACCTCACTCGATCCCATTGGACCATCAGGGGCTCCCCTAGCTCCAACACGGCTATTTCCATACCCTTGGGCCACCGCGCATGCGCAGAATGCCGCTATTTCAACCCCACTAGTCCAGTCAGATGCCTTCTCACATAGGCTTCACATTGATACCTCACTCGACCCCACTGGACCAGTAGTAACTCCCCTAGCTCCAACACGGCTATTTCCATACCCTTCGGCCACCGCGCATGCGCAGAATGCCGATACTTCAACCCCACACCCAGCCCATCAGATGCCCCTTCACGAATGCTTCACTTTGATACCTCACTCGATCCCATTCGGCCATTTGTGGCTCCCCTAGTTCCAACACGGCTATTTCCATACCCTTGGGCCACCGCGCATGCGCAGAATGGTGACAACGCCCAAGCCGCTAGTCCAGTCAGATGCCCCTTCACATAAGCTTCACTTTGATACCTCACTCGACCCCATTGGATCATTATTGGCTTCGCTAGCTCCAAAACGGCTATTTTCATACCCTTCGGCCACCGCGCATGCGCAGAATGACGCTAGTTCAACCCCACACCCAGCCCATTACATGCCCCTCACATAGGCTTCACATTGATACCTCACTCGACCCCACTGGACCAGTAGTCACTCCCCTAGCTCCAACACGGCTATTTCCATATCCTTGGGCCACACGAGTTGTCTCCCTTGCGTCAATGTGTGCAGATGGCGCTACGGTCGACGCCGTGATATGGAAAGGGCGTCCCCGCACCATCCTGGAGCCGCCATTTTCTTTGTTGTTTTCTTGCGGAGATACACGGGACAATAAACACTCGACCCTAGGGTGGTACAGATGCTAGACTGATCCTATTAACATGGTACAACACCCATAGATTATGTTTATTACTATTATATGGCTTAGAGGTTTTTTTGAGGGTAATATGAGGGTTTTTTCTCCCCGTGACGTCCCCACCGCCTCGTTTGCTCTCTTGCGCCGTCTAAAAACATCGCCATTTTACAAGTAATTAATTAAAATTAATTAATTAATTAATTAATTTATTTGAAATACTAGTACCCATCCTCCGTATGGCAGAACTGTACAACCCAGAACAAGTCTAGACATGCCTTGATCACGTGATCGCCATTGGGAAACCCCCACTGGGGAATCCCCCACTGGGAAACCCCGCCCATCGATGACGTCATCTCATTTGCATAAATAATAGGGAATTTCAACTTTATATACTAGTGAGGACTCCGGATCCACCCTCGACTTGGTCCCCCCAATGTTAAACTGCATCTGCCGCGCATGTTGGACGATTTGTCTCTAGCGGTATAATAATATAACATATAATAACTTCTGACACCAGCTATATCCATGCAGTAGTATATAGTATCGGTGCATTTTGGGAATCCACTAGTGTCTGTGTATCGATGCGAGTGATCGGAACCGAAATACCTCCTTCCTTTAGAAAATGTTGTTATATATTTTCCTGAGAACATGCAGAAGAGGGATAAGTACTGTGTTGCCCACTGGAATTAAACGCAACATACAATTGTGGTGTGAAAAGATGCCGGCGTACAGACAAGAAGTCACATGATTCCACAGGCCAATATTCTGACTGTATAATATTTAAATACATCCCAAGAGCCCAAACTGATTTCTATGACATGGGCGTCGCTAGGATTTTTCAAAGGGGGGTCGATTATCATAGCACTTTAGGCGAGGGTCCAGGGGCCGCCTAGGCCCCGGAAGCTCCGGGGTCCTAGATCGCCGGGGATGCGTTCTAAGCGTATTCCCGGAATTAAATCTGAACATAGTGTATGCAGATTTAGGGTTATATTATACAGCTCTGGGACCTTAGATGGCCTGAGACGCATTCTGAGCGATTTTCAACAATTAAACTAACACGTCATTTGTCAAATATCAGTATTATATTTTATTCTCTTGTCCCCTTGAAAACACAATAATAATGCTTTGGGCCGATATACTATAGGCTAACCCAGTGGCGTCGGAACGTAATTGAAAGTGGGGGACCACTATCACAGCTCAGCAGGCGGAGGTCCAGGGGCCGCCTAGGCCCCGGAAGCTCCGAGGTCCTAGATTGCCGGAGATGCGTTCTGAACGTTTTTCCGGAAATAAAACTGATCATACTGCATGCACATTTATGATTCTATTTTCACGATTTTTTTTCGCAATTATAAGCATGCATCGATATTGAAAACATCGCACCTCATGCCTTCATCCATTTGACGTTCTAGTTATATTTAAAACATACAAAACGATGACTTTTAGTTCTTGGGAGGGAAACCAATATGCCTACAGATACGATTCATTCACACAAAGATAAAACAAGGAAACCCTCACAGCCCAACAGGCGAGGGTCCACGAGCCGTTTAGGCCCCGGAAGCTCCGAAGTTCCAGATCTCCAGAGACGCGTTCTAAGAGTTTTCCCAGAAATAAATTCGAACGTAATGTATGCAGATTTATGGTTCTATTTTCACGTATGTTTCGCATTTATAAGCACTCATCGATATTGAAAAAATCATACTTCATGCCTGAATCCATTTGACTGTTTAGTTATATTTATCACATAAAAAAAAACACATAAAAAAAACGATGACCTTTACATCATGGAACATTAGAACCAATATGATAGCGATTCATTTACACAAAGCTAAAATGAGCGATCCTCACAGCCTGACAGGCGAGGGTCCAGGGGCCGCCTAGGCCCCGGAAGCTCCGGGGTCTCCGGTTGCCGGAGATGCGTTTTACCCGTTTTCCTGGAAACAAATCTGAACACAATGTATATAGACTTATAGTTCTATTTTCACATTTGTTTCGCATAAACCCACATCGATATTGAAGAATATGCCGGACTCCGTTTGACTTCCTGGTTTGACACAAACAAAACGGGCCTATAACGCACCACTACACGTCCTGGCACTCTATCTGTGATCAGTCAGGGATGCTGAAAAGTGGGTGGCCAAAAGATATTCGGGGCCCCCTAAATCAAAAGTGGGGGGGGGGGGCTGGTTTCTCCGCTTCCGACGCCACTGTAACCATGTTAAAATGATTAAAACTAAACATCATATCACTTTACGATCCATATGTCACTTCATGACTGTGAACATTAAACTTTTGCTGAAAATATCACAATAATACTGTGTATCATGGACTATATCTCGTGGCCATGGTGAAATACTGACTAGAAAAATGAAACTAATATCACTCATTAAAACGTGGCCATGATAAAATACTGACTAGAACAAAATTAAACTGACATATTTTCCAGAAATGAAATATCACGAATGTAGTATATCCTTCAGCAAAGCTTATACATATACAGCTTTCAGTTTATTGCCTGTTTTGCACTTCGCCAACGGTAGACCGAGGCTGCCGATGCTTCACTCTCAAATCCACACACATCGAGCAGAAGGAATAAAACACACGAGTTAATAGTGTTAATGATTAATTGAATAGTAAATTCGCCTGCTTTATCCGTCGAGGGTTCCCCTGCTGTATCCGTCGAGGGTGGAGTCTCATGAACAGAGCTACAGCTCTTTCATAATCCACTTTATGACCATAAAACGGAAAGTTGTGGTAAACCCATTGTTGAGCGAACTGACACGTCACTACTGGAACGGAGCATGCTTACGAGCTTGGAGACGGACATTTTTTATTTCTTTCTTTTCCCTTTTGCTTTTTTTGTTTTGTTTTTGTTTTCTCTGTTTTTGTTTTTGTTTTCTCTGTTTTTGTTCTATTTTTTGCTTTTTCTTCTGTTTTTTTTTGGCGCGTCCAAGGGGGGGGGGTCGTTCACACCTGACGACCCCCCCTCCTAACGACGCCCCTGTTTGATGATTTGTATCTCACCCATGCTCTTATTGAATGGTAGGACCTTACATCGGTAGCATCGGCTTCAGCGGTTCAAGCCCGCTGTTCAAGTAATCTGATGAAAATTGATGAACTATGTGACGGCCCAACAGAGAAATTATAGGTGGAGTGCAAGTTCTTAGTAAAAACTGCAAACATACATTATTAATTTTCAGTTGAGACTAAGAATTGGCCATTTTTTTCACGTTGTAATGTTCGCTTTAAGCAGACTAAAAGACCGTCCGAAACTGAAATAGATACGATTAGAAGATATCTCGCTTGGCATTACTGAAAATATATGCTCTCTCATCGACAGTTACCTTTGAGTACCGTTACGCGACGTGGAACAGGAGATATAACTTGCTAACTTCCACAATGGTTCATGGATATGTGTGACGTGTGGCTATTGCAGGTATCAATGATTCATGGATTGACAGCTACCTTGAGAATACAAAGCGTCTCGTCTTTCAACAACGCATTCCATAATACTACTATTCCAGGAGTTAGAGGATTTCAAAGTATGACATGCATTATAACATGTATAGATATATCCCTCACACGGTAGCATTTGCTGGATCATGAATCACATGGCGACGGCAAGCAACTGCATGATATGACCGAACGTATCTTACCATTTTTCGAAACGGACGGATGAAACGGAACATGATATACACAATGAATGCAACCATCATTACTCGCCCAAATTCGCCTGTGTGTGGAGCACACATAGCTTAACCGTACGGTACGCAAGAAAATGGTTGCTCGGTTCAGGACATCGGAATGCGATCCTGCATGTTTGGAAAAGAAGAAGGAAATGCACGACAACTATGGAAATGACTCATCAGCCTATCGTGTATAGCACACACATCACCCGTGAGTTAATCAGTAATTACACCGACCTCTCATCTCGAGCAGCTACAGTATTGAAACCTATACTATGTAGGCCTACTCTCCCGATGTATGCCATATGGCCTCATCCACATGGGAGAAAATGGTTAAAATTATAGTCAAAAAGCAATTAAATTTAAAATAGAAAACGATTGTACAAGATGCAAGCTTACCTTTCAACTCCAAGTGTAGACTGAAGTTTACAACAGTCTGAGACAGCAGTGAATGCAGCAGCACTTTGTTGTTAACAGTGCGTCACCTCGTGTCACGATTTAGCCTTACAGCTCGTGCAGCAGCGATGTGCATGCAGACAGGCTTTTACACGTGGGTCACAGAGCTTGACGATCGATCAATGAAGCTTCTACGAGCGTGGTGAGATAGCACTACTAGATCAATAACAAACCCACCTCTCCTACCTTCGCGTTCAGAAATCATTAGAGATTCAATTAGATATGTTAGTCCAGCCGTTTTG
Source organism: Hanleya hanleyi (assembly GCA_036873755.1). Classification (NCBI taxonomy): domain Eukaryota; kingdom Metazoa; phylum Mollusca; class Polyplacophora; order Lepidopleurida; family Hanleyidae; genus Hanleya; species Hanleya hanleyi. The sequence continues at coordinate 12,656 of JAVTVY010044574.1, read as the reverse complement.
TTTGCTGGACTACAAAAGCCGACTTCGAGTTGCTGTGGCCAGTTTTACTGCACTGCAAATGTGCTGTCTGACAATGTGCCGTGCCGCAAAATACGCACCCCCCGAACCCCCCCAGCCTACGGGCCTGCTTATGGTATACGAAATATGGAAATAACACAATACCATTATTATGACACATGGTGCTTGAAAAGTTGGGCGTGTATTTCTAGCAATACGATAAGCATAAATGTTTATTTTCAGCTATATGCTCTGCTTATTAAAATGTAGTAATGTAATGCCCGATTCCACAGATAGAGGAGACACAATTACATAATATAATTGTACAATTTTATTCAATTGATCGCAATTATTTCCAAAACATTATCGCATAATATAGTATGATAACTTACACATCAGTGCGGCAAGGGGATGTCATTATATATATAGATTATTCAAATATTATTACGATTTTCTGCTTTCCTAGATGCTTAGTAGCCGGACACTTAAAACTGAGCGCAATATAACTGTCATGTCCATGCCAAATCATACCATAAGATCAGGTTATGGAGATTGGTCATTAGTCCAGGTATAAACTAATAATAATAAAATGTAAAACTGGTCATTTGGATCTGGGACACAATATTAAAATATTCGTCCCAGTTTGGATATATAAAATGTATTCTGACTGACGTATAAGATCGTCATCGTGCCATTACTCCCAAATATAATTTAATTGTTGTATCAAGAGATTTTAGTTCCCCTCCATTCCCCTCCCTTCTCCAAAACTTGAACATTCTTGAATTTAGGGGAGCCCAAATGGAAAATCAAAACTTTTTTTGGGGAGAGAGATGTTGTTGCCATATTTTTCTGAATATTGTTTGGATTTTGTTTTGTTTTGTTACATTTTTGCATGAAAATATTCTCACTGGTTTATGAGAAGATTTTTGAAACTGGTACTAATCTAATTTGGTATGCATGCATAAACGCTTTGGTGATATAATAAGATAGACAAATAAGAATAAAGGATACTGATAACACGCTTAAAACTAAAGTGTTGAAACTTAGTCGTAAAGTGTTGAAATAACCCTTTAAGTGTGTCCACAGGGACAACACTTAAAGAGCAGTCCCTGCACTTAAAGGGTTATTTTAACACTTTACGAGTAAGTTTCAACACTTTTAAGCGTGATATACCTTTGCATTCCATTAACATTGTGTTAGGAGGTCGCTCTATATATAGCTGAAATATTGCTGAACGCGACATTAAACCTTAATTCTCTCTCTCTCTCTCTGTGTGTTAGGAGGTGTGTAGTTGAAATGAATTTTTAATGAATATGAATCGCATAGACCTTTGTCTATCGATGTCGCATATTCAGTAATAAGATTTCACAACCCGTGCAATTCCCAAAATAAATCCCTTAGTAACATGTTGATAGGAGAAGCGTATTTCTATAAATAGGTCATTTTCATGAAAACGTTCAAATAACGGTAATGACATATCTAACATTTAATTTGTGCAGTGTGGCTACCGAGATGGAATTAGTCAAAACATTGTGGGTCAAAATGACTGTTTTCCTGTCGACAAAGCTAGAATCACTGTACTTATCCCCCCAAAATGGCTAGAATTTTTTTACACATTCTAGCCCATGTTATTATCAGGTGATGGTGAAGACATAACGGAAAAGACATATTTGTAACGATAAAGACATTGAATGCAACACCATTCCATTTTCTTTTAACTAACCAGTTAGTTTTATTTCATTAATGCAAGTCAGCTGCCTTTTGCTAAACATTTCCTTTGCTTTTTTCAAGTTCCAAGAAAATTTATAATCAGAATGTTGTTAGTCAGCGAAGAATTTTTTAGTCCTCATCGTTATATTCCTGTCTTTACCGTTATGGCATTTTTTTTTTACAACGGTAAAGACAGATTATGTCAGCATGAGGCAGGTTCAACTAGAATACACTGTTATAAATCACACCGTAAATTCGCAGTTAAATGTACTGGCAGAAAAGGTGCCAGTATACATTCAACTGTAAAATTACGTTGCAGCGTATTATACAATAGCCGTTTTTTAACAGGCTTTGTACTGTAAAATGTTGCACCGTATTTTATAATTACTGTTCATTTACAGGCATTCAACTGTAAAATTTGGGTTACCCTGTAATTTACAATTACCGTTGTTTCAACATTCTTTAATCAATACTATTATGCGGCACCATTGTCTACAATTATCGGTTCCGCGGCAACGTAGGTCACTGGAAGGCCGAAATGGCCATTGCTCTTTCGCGTATTTCTGCTCTTCGTCTTTACAAATGCGATCACCACAAGTTTCGTAAATAATCACGAACGAATCTGTGCAATTATTACACGAATAGTAGGACACATCTCCAAGTCAGATAAAACCCATCTCCACTTATCCAAGTCCAAGTTATACACGTTAGTGTAGTATTTAACTTGAAATGTGAAGATGGATAAAACCAAAACCAAACCGTACTACAGACCGCAAATTAAAGTTAGCCGCAGCGTCCGTCCCAGCGCGTGTACAACGCAGGTGTCGGATGTTTTCTGCATCTGAGTGTTTCGTGCGCAAAGATATCCACCTCCTTTCAGAGAAAACAGGATTTTATGTTACGTGTATGCGCAGTTTATCCATTGCAGTTGATGTTAACTGAAATATCACAGTTCAATTTACAGATTAATGTGTTTACGATTGAATGTACTGTAAACTCCAACATACATTTACTGTGAAATAACGGTAATTTATAACAGTGTAGTGTTTCTTTCATTGGAATTTTTTCTTGATATACACTTTTAGATTTCTTGTGCTTTGATTGGCAACAGTCATAAATACTTCAACTGACTTACCGGTATCTCACTAACGGTAAACACAGACAATAAGTGCGAAACAGTTTTTTTTCAAGTTTGTATAAAACATGTGCTATGTTGCCACAAAGCTGGAGGGAAAATGGCTGTCCACACCCTGGTACTTTAAACAATGACAGTGGTGCCATCTGTATGACATTTGTACTAAATTTCCCCAAAAAACTACCCTGATAACGGTAAAGATATTTGAATAAATCCAATCTTTTTGTAATATTTTTCACATGTCAAGATATGTGAAATGAAAGGGACTTATAGTCCTCATATATTTTGCATAATAGTATGCAACAAAAGATTCGTTTTATTAAATACTGTGTTGTTTAAAAATTATTAACCTTCAAATTGCATTTGCAACGATAACGGTAAAGACCGATTCATTTTCAGATTGAAAATTTAAAGCAGTTATCTTTGCCAAAATATAGACATTTTACAATAGAAAAAAAACTATAAAATCTGGCATTTCCAGCAAATGTCTAGCGGTAAGATGAACCGAAAAAATTCACAAAAATTGTCTTTACCGTTATTTGTACATTTTCAGGAAAATGACCCAAATTATTTAACATCACCATTGAATGTAAGATGAATAGAACTATTATACTTGCAAAATTTGAACGGAAATGTAAACATTAACATATGCATGTAGATCAAATATGCATGTTTTTAACATACACATCGGCACCCTCGTGTACGTATGGTGTTTCAGTGGGAAGATAAATGTGAACAAATGTACTTAAAAGTCGAGATAAGGACAGTTACAAGACAGCGTTATTTAATCCTCATTAAAAGGGCGTTTTTGTTTTTTTACTTAAATATGTAATGCCGTTTTGTTACTTAATATGTTATGCTCTTGCCAGGGGCACAGGAGACCCCCCCCTTCAATGTAGCTATATACCCCCCCCCCCCTTCAATGTAGCTATATACCTCCTCCCCCCGCCCCATAAACAAAGAGCATTGATTCATGTCCATATACCCTAAATAAACATCACTCTTGCATCATAGCTAATTGTTTCAGAGAAATTTGTATACGCCCACGCCCGAAAACTTCTAAACTATCATGTAGTCTTCAACGTATTCACTTGTTTTTAGAGGTGATCATGTACATATACATATAGACTCTTTCTGAATGGAGTATGACGTAATCATCATCACTGATATAAAGGTCCACTTTTCATTCATCATGGATCAATACGAGAGAGCGATCATCAAACTGGAATGCGCTTCCATCGCGGCCTTATTACTTTTTATCATTCTAGTCATTGTACTGTCCACCAACCATCACGACCATGCAAGCAAATTTTGTAAAATTTTAATGAGGCAAATATGCTCATCGACTTTTTTTATTCTTTTTTTTTCTTGTATATACATGTAAATAATACAATGAGTAAAACATTTATTTTTTATACTCTATCGAGCTACAGCTTTTTTAAATATGTAGATTTTACAAAGAGTTTTTCAAATATTCTATATTATGTCATGGTATTACAGTATAAAGTTAGACACTGAGGATAGTTCTAGGATAGTAGAGCTGAGGTGAACTTGTTAACCTTCTGTTCTGTGGTTGCGATCTAGAATTTTCTCGTAATCGTGACCGATTTATCGTAAGTGAATTATGTGACTCATCCTTCTAGTGTTTTCTTGAAGATTCTGTGAATTAAAATGGCCGAGGTGCGAAGAGACCCGGATAATAATGTTAATACGGTCACTGCGCCATCTGCATATCTAAACAGCGCCATCTACACATTTATACGCTCGTGTATACTGTTATATGGGTTAATTATGTCGAACTTTCTCGTAGCCGTTGTGATTGTATTTGGGTTAAATCTTACGTCATTGCTATACCGATGGAAGTTTCTTGATCTGATAGAATGATCTCGAATTCCCGATAGAAGTATAAATTGCTCGAAGTTTAGTGATCGTGGAGGAGATTCGAACGGCGTCTATTGGATGCATAACTGGACATTACCTTTGACTGAGATGACTGACTGCTGGATTATATATTCCTGTTGGATTACTTTTGTGTGTTTGACTGCGGTTTTATCTATGTAATTGTACTGACGGAAACTGGACAACAGCTGAGCGATATTGGACTAGATTTCTGCACGCCGGCACGAACTGTATAGAGATTTGTACTTTAATACAGGCTCGAGAGATACACCGGTATAACATTGAACAGTAAGATTTTATTTGACGTTTGTTTGCTGTATTGACCTAACTTAATTTGTATATGATTTTAGTATTGTAAATAAATATTTGTTTAATAATCGACTTCACAAATCTTTCTGTTGCGTTTTTCTATTATCGTTTAGACGTAACAGAAATTGGGGGCCTGTCCGGGAGCATTGTTTACATTCGAGCTTTGCAACATAGTTCTAAATTGATACATTGTCTGAATTTGTGAAGTCAAGTATATATTATCAGCATGTCTTTTGACCTAGCACAGTTTGCTTCAAAGCCTGGTCAGGAGGAATTTGACGAACTACGCAAAGAGGATTCGTTCACGCTGTGTAAATTCTTACAAATTAAAGTTAAAACATCTTGGAGAAAGCAAGAAATTAAGAAACTCATTATTAAACATTTTGTTAGCAAACAAATTTGGGATGAAAGTGATTTTGATTAACTGAGGAAACAGTTGATTATTTGGAAATAAAGAAATTAGAATTGCAAAATCAGCTGGAATTAAAGAAATTAGAGTTAGAGAGAGAAGAGAAAGATAGAGAGTTTCAGTTAGAAATGAAGCATTTGGAATTACAGTCGCGAACAAGTCCTCCTGCAGATGCACCTGTACAATCACAATCAAAATTTGATGCAGCTCGACAAATACGTCTCGTCCCACCATTTCAGGAAAAAGAAGTTGATAAATATTTTCTGCATTTTGAGAAAATTGCTGAAAAGTTAAAATGGCCGAAAGAAAATTGGAGTTTACTTCTTCAAAGTGTTTTGATCGGAAAGGCAAGGGACATTTACACTCAATTGACGTTAGAGCAAGCATCAAATTATGATAGAGTGAAAGATTTAATCCTTAAAGGTTATGAATTAGTTTCTGAAGCCTATAGACAAAAGTTTCGTAGTTGTGAAAAAGAAAACTCTCAGACTCATGTAGAATTTGCTCGTTCAAAAGAACAGTTATTTGATAGGTGGTGTGCTTCGGTTACATGAGGCACCAGAGGTGCTACAACTCCTCAGCCCCTTAACATTCTAGACCAAGATGTTTTTATGGGTGTAGAAGTTTGGATGCATAGCAGAGAGTTATGGCATGCGGGACGGATGGACAGACAATCAGAGCCCGTCCTCTCAGAGAAGTGAAATTCACCACAGTTTTTGTATGTAATTACTTTTACATGTGTATGGATAATCTACACCTGTATAAGTAGATAATCATTTGATACTCTTGTGCATGGAAAAGAGTTGAATATCACAGCCGTTAATTTTATTTTCAGCATTTGAAGACCCCACAACACTAGATTGATCTAACCAGCAATGGTAAAAAATATAATTGGAAAAAAATGTATGGAGAATTTATATCAATATAGTTATACCTCGGGTATAAATAACAGATGATCATGTAATAAAAGAAATAACTTTCTTATCTGATGAAAGTATTTATAATGAACTTGGTTCAGTTTATTTCTTGAACAAAATATCTAGTTCTCATTGAAATCTGAATAATATCTTACAAACAGGGGCGATAACTCTGGGCAGTTTGAAAAGAAAAAAACCCTAATTACCTCCCCTGTCATACCATGCGCTAATTTCGTTATGTGACGTTTTCTGTTGCAAAATCTCAACAAAATTACTCATTACCCTCCAGTAAAAGATAACAATAAGGGATATCGGCTCCAAATAGTATTAGAGTACATAACAGGTTGCTTAAAGCTGTAAGTAGATGTTTGAAGTTCTAACAGAATGAACAAAAATACTGTTGTTGTTGTTGCTACCATGGCTGGAATTTTACTAATAAAAGAGTTACATGCGGCCACATTTCGAAGCATGCGGCGTAGTTTGAGAAACGAAGTTTCATATTTGTATGACCTATCGCTATCTTTCCTGAATTATGTTTTAGAGGACCTGCCAGACCACAGTTCGTTTTACAACTGAAAATTCAAGCCCGCCATTGATGTATTGTCTATTGACAGCAACCACGAACACGTGGAGACTACTTTCAGTTTTGACAGATCTCACAAGTTCCTACAATTCTGAGACAAGACAAAGTACAAGTTGCCCTTTTCCGATAAAATAGGCATTTATTGTCCTTCAAATTCATTCTGTGAAATTTGAGACGAAATAACAAGTTGATTTTCACAGTTTCAATGTCGGACTAATTTTTTTCTCAACAGCGTAGGGATACGACCATTATGGTAATCTCGTATCGGTGGCCGCAAGTCTTTTATCCCGGGTAATTTCTCTGACACGGTGTTCTCGGCGGATGTTTCGTGGTTCGGACAAAGCACTTTCTAGCCAAATGCACAAAAATCAGATATCAGGACTTGGTACCATGTTGCTGGTTTTAATGAGGATGTTGACTGTCACTGTAATAATTAAGAAGCTCCGATGGGTATATAGTTCATGCTGGACCTACAGTAGATCTAAGTTGTGTTCATACATCCTCTTTGAATGAGTCACTTGCAATACCATACTACTGAATATGCAAATGATTATATACTTTAGACCAAACCAATGGCCAGTCCTGCCCTACACCGAATGAACCAATGGCAGACGTACAACTTTACTATGGAGCTCTTGATAGGCTATATGTAAGTAAGAGTATGTAAATCGGTATAAAACTAGGGCTAATGTATGCATACTTGGAGATCCCTTTTTAGAAGCCTGGAAAATGGTAGAAAAATAATTAATGACCGGTTTGACCGGAAACTCCCAAAGGCGCAAGTAAAAAATAAAAGGATCATAACTTGTAAATTTCATGAACGTCCTTGCAATAGTTCTGGCGATACAGCTCGGACAGACGGACAGACACATCCCCAGGGCCACAACAATACTCCTTAGCCCGTAGGGTTGAGGAGTAAAAAATTGACAACAACTTTGAAAACCTCAGACAGCTTATGCTAGTAGAGGAATTTAAAAGGTGTATCCATGGTGATATTAGAACATTTCTTGATGAAAAGAATGCCAACACTTTCTTTCTCAAGGCCTAAAACTTTTAACCCCAGTTACAAAGGTCAAAGGTCAAACACAAAATCTCAGTCACCCACGTTTAACATTCAAAATAAGTCTCCCGTTTGCAGCTACTGTAAAAAGGACGGCCATTTGATGGCTCATTGTTTTAAATTGAAAAGAAGACAAGATCAAGCCTTTCAAAAGCCTAGTGGTTTGCTCACTTCAAGATCTGTACCCAAGCAGGTTAGTGACGTTCATAATGACGTTAAGATGGCCAAGGACACTGTCCCTATTAGTTCTATCAAGGACAAGGTTGACAGTTTTTCAAATCTTGTTATGGAGATTTTTGAACCATTTATCCACAATGGTTTTGTGTCACTTTCAATTGATTTTTCTAATGCTACTCCTGTGAAGATTTTGCGAGATACGGGCGCGTCCCAGTCTCTTTTGTTGGCAGATATTTTGCCGTTTTCTGATTCTTCATCTGCAGGCAGTAATGTCCTGATTAAAGGGGTAGATTCTGTCAATTATACACCCGTTCCGCTCCATAACATTCATCTGTCTTCCGACTTGATTTCTGGACCTGTTACGGTGGGTATTAAAGGTAGTTTACCATTTGAGGGTATTCAATTACTTCTTGGCAATGATCCTGCGGGAGATAAGGTCGGGGTTAACCCGATTGTAACTGACAAGCCTTGTTTGGATCAGATTCATGATCCAGTTGAAGACGAAATTCAAAGTTTGTATCCTGCTTGTGCAGTTACTAGAGCCATGAGTAAATTGGCTGAGGAGTCTGAAAAGTCTCTTAAAGATGACGTCATCGATGACGTTTGTTTGGCCGACACCTTTGTGTGTTTAATTGATGAGGCTGATAAGCCACATTTGGATAGCAAATTGGAATGTTCTAATGACAAAATTTCAAAATCACAGCTGGTTAATGAACAGCATAGTGACAAGGACATTTCCAAGTTCTTTGACAGGGCAGTAGATGAGTGTGATGTAACTCAAGAGCCTGTGTGTTACTTTTGTAAGAATGGTGTTCTTATGCGCAAATGGCGACCGCCAGATGTGTCACCTGATGATGAGTGGGCAGTTAAGTATCAGATTGTGATACCAAAGTCATATCGTTTAGATATCCTCAGACTAGCCCATGAAACACGTCTTTCAGGCCATTTAGGTGTTAACTCATTCGGTACCGTAAGCGCCATTTGGCGTCGCAGATTTGGGCCTCCTCAACCCCATGACGCCATATGGCGCAAATCATAACTGTCGTGGGAAAATAGAATTTTCATATCTAAGCATTGTCAAATGTAATTAAAGGCCTATATGTTTACGAAGCTTATTTTCTCACGTAACAATTTCTGAAATTTGGATTTGACTAACAGAGAAATTATTTCAAGATCGTTGTTTGAAAACGCAGATAAAAAATAAAATCACAAAAATTTCCAAAATGAAGTCGGCCGTATACACCACCGTTGGAATTCTTATTTTCCTGGTCTGTTCAGGAAGAAATATCACGTAAACCATACATATATCGAAAGATAAGATCGCTATCTATCCGATTATATATAAAGCATTTTCGTATTGAATGAAAAATATAACGAAATAAAACTATAATCCGAGAAGAGATCTGTGAGAACATCGCGCCGTTTCGGCAGACATTTGCAAATGTTCAAATACCTGGAAGAATCATACGATTCCTTGAGAAATCTGACGAATTCACGAGATATTTTCTGTCAAATTTTCTGTCAAGGTACAGGTATATATCCATTGTTGAGAATTCCTACGATCGTATACGTTTGGTAAATTTATTTCCCAAATATTTCGCTATTGTCCGACACCAACTTGTCAGAATTTCCCTCCATCTTTTCTGTTTTGATTTCCCCAAACAAACCCGCGATGAATGAGGCAACCCGATTGGCTCGCCTTGTGACGTAAACGCTCTTATCCAATCCACTTGCCCAAAACAGCGGGCTTATCAGAAAGATCGTTTCGTGAACACTGTTTTCAATCCAATCAAATCTTTCGTTTCACTGGCCATCCGATGGTGATTCTACTACGAGAAGAAAGCTGAATGAATGGGCTTTACAATGACACGTCATTCATTGAAATCGGTTCAGGGAAACGGAGCACGGACGCGATTGAATCAGACGAGAAAAAAAACACTTCTGCTTCATTATTTTGCGTGTAATACAATCACTATCAACGGAATTTCTACCAGATAAAAACGTTAATAATTTATAAGTTATATGTGGATGAAATAAATTGAGGAAATTATCATCTTTATCCTGGGAATGGATACTACAATCAGCTATAAATTTTACCAGCCCGAGATTACGTACATCTGAAACCAGACCATGACAATTTCGATGTTATTTTTGTTGAAGCATTTTTTTCAAACAGATAAAAACATGTTTTCATGAAATTTGCATGCATAATTTCATGTATATAATTATAAAAATAACACAAACACAATTTCTGATGCTTGTGTATTTCATGGAGATATAAAGTTTCAAATTTTATTCACTTTCATAAACAAAATATTTTTGAAATGAACTTTTGGTCGACAGCTTCTGTGATGGACATTTGTGCACTGCACACATTGAGACTCAGCTGTGGAGCTACTGGAACTGAGGCCAGAAATGACGCTCGGTACTGAATGAGTTAACAAAACATACTACAAGATTCTAAATCATTTCTATTGGCCAAATTTAAAGAAAGATGTTGCGAAATTTTGTAGGTCATGCCGCACATGTCAAATGGTAGGAAAACCTAACCAAACCATACCAAAGGCCCCTCTACAACCAATCCCTGCATTTGGGGAAGCCTTTAGTAGGGTGATTATAGATTGTATCGGTCCATTACCAAAAACACAGTCAGGCAATCAATTCATGTTAACAATCATGTGTGCTTCAACCGGGTTCCCTGAGGCCATTCCTTTATGGAATATTAAGGCAAAAACTATTGTTAAGGCCTTAGTTAAGTTTTTCACACTTGTCGGCCTACCCCAGTCTGTTCAGTCTGATCAGGGATCTAATTTCATGTCAGGAATCTTTCAACAAGTCATGCATGAATTGGGAATAAAGCAGTACAAATCATCTGCATACCATCCAGAAAGCCAAGGCGCATTATAAAGATTCCACCAAACATTAAAGAACATGATTAGGACTTATTGTTTTGACACTGAGAAAGACTGGGACGAAGGCATACATTTGTTATTGTTTGCTGTTAGAGGATCTGTTCAAGAGTCTTTAGGCTTCAGCCCATTTGAATTTGTCTTTGGTCATACAGTTAGAGGACCACTTAAACTTCTAAAGGAAAAGTTCCTGGACAGTGATCTTGACTCATGTAGTCTCTTACAATATGTGTCGGACTTTCGCACCAGGTTGATCAAAGCACGTGATTTGTCCATGTCAAATTTAAAGTTAGCTCAAAAAGGTATGAAAATAACCTATGATAAACATGTCCTTAAACGAAGTTTCAAACCTGGTGAGAAGGATCTGGCTTTTCTGCCTATTCCTGGTAATCCACCTAAGGCTAGATATTATGGTCCTTATGTCATTGAAAAGAAACTAAGTGACCTAAATTATGTAATTCAGACTCCTGACAGGCGTAAAAGCGAACAGTTATGCCATGTAAATATGTTAAAGTTATACATAGACAGAGATAGCACTAACAGTACTGTCCATCCTGTAAGTGTAGTTAGTTCTGATCCTGATACTAATGAAACTTGTGAAGAGCCCATGACAGCGGCGAAATTACAGAACTCTGACATTCTACTTAATTTGGATTCCAAGTTGTGTCATCTCGAGCCAGCGCGTCAGGAAGAACTTCGAACTCTACTCAGTCAATATGAACATTTGTTTCCCGACATTCCTACTCGGACTGATACAATTTCACATGACGTCGATGTCGGAGATTCTAATCCAGTAAAACAGCACCCATATCGTTTGAATCCCATTAAACAAAACTATCTGAAAAAAGAGATTCAGTATTTATTGGACAATGACTTCATTGAACCAAGTAATAGTAACTGGAGTTCACCTTGTATCCTCGTTCCAAAGCCAGATGGCAGTTACAGGATGCGTACTGACTACAGAAAGGTGAACACATTGACCAAAACAGACACATTCCCTATTCCACGCATTGACGATTGCATTGATAAAGTGGGAAGTGCCAAGTTCGTGTCAAAGTTTGATCTTCTGAAAGGATTTTGGCAAGTTCCACTGACAGATCGTGCGAAGGAGATATCAGCATTCGTCACTCCGGAGGGTCTGTTCCAGTACAAAGTTATGCCATTTGGAATGAAAAATTCTTCAGCCACGTTCCGGCGTCTCATCAACCGTGTTACTTCCGGTTTGGAAGGATGTGAGACTTACATTGATGACGTCATTGTCTACAGCGATACATGGGAAGATCATCTACAGAGAATTCGCGCATTGTTCAATCGGCTGAGTGACGCCAAGCTGACAGTCAACCTTGGAAAAAGTGAATTTGGACATGCACGTGTGACATTCTTGGGTCATGTTGTAGGTCAGGGTCAGGTAAAGCCTGTAGATGCTAAGGTCAGTGCTATCTCGCTATTTCCAAGACCAACATGTAAGGGACAACTGATGCGTTTCTTGGGTATGGCTGGTTACTACAGGAAATTTTGTCCAAATTTTCAGATATTACTGAACCTTTAACT
>JAVTVY010044573.1:0-20287 GCA_036873755.1 Hanleya hanleyi | reverse complement strand
AGGTCGGCCCCAGTCGCCTCCAGCGAGGGTATTAGATAATTTTATTACGAATCACCCACCTCTGAAACTGCCGTACATCTAATCTCTATCCCCTTTTTGCGCATTATTTTAAAATCTTGCGCACTATGGTGAAATAGTAACGAATATATCGCCGTCTGAATTTTCCAGTCTACAACTTCCACTTTATACGCGCCATGTTCAACTGCAAACTGCCCAGTACATATATACTGTGACGTCACCAACATGGCGCGTAGAGAGTTGAAGTTTTCGACTGGAAAATTCAGACGGCGATATATGCATCACTATTTCACAGTAGTGCGCAAGATTTTAAAATAGTGTGCAGGATGGGATAGAGATTAGATGTACGGCAGTTTCAGAGGTGGGCGATTCGTTATAAAATTATCTAAAACCCTCGCTGGAGGTGACTGGGGCCAACCTATAGCCCTCATATTCGCTATTCTGAAGTTGAGTATGTCTTTTGTCTACAACGGTGCGAGAAAGTCAAACCTGGCAAAGCTAGATCTTATTTTCCATCAAGGACTAAGACTTTGCCTCGGACCGTTCAGAACATCACCTGAAGAAAGCTTATATGCCGAAGCAGGTCAGTTTTCTTTAGAACGTCGAAGAATTAAACTAGCACGGCAATATATAACAAAATCGAGATCTATTGGCTCAAATCTTACATATAACCATGATAATTGTGTTTTCAACCCGACAATACGTGGATTTGTATTTAAAGAAACCCTCCATTATTCCACCTCTCTGAATTCGTATGAAACCACTCATTTCAGCAGGTGGTATTGAGTTTAGTCAAATTTTATCTAAACAAGCTCTTATCAGTATCACCATGGCAGTTAGCCAGACCAGAAGTAGATATTACAATGACGAAATAGAATAGAATAGAATTTACAATATAAGGCATGAGAATCACAGAATAACAGTTAATGATTACAAAATATAAAAAGGCAGACAGGAGCCATCTCGTGAATACACAAGAATTTGGTGTTTTGGAAGAAGAATACACAGATCGCATCAAGCTAATGATGGTGAAAGGGAAGCGGGTGCTACTATCTTTAGTTCCGAAAGTAAAACCTGTCGACTTCCAGGTAAAAGTTCGATTTTCAAGCGAGAACTCTATTGTTAGCTTTAAAAGGTATTGGGCCTACTATGACTGTCATGCCTTCAAGCGATTGAGAGTGGGACTCAACTCGCCCAACCATTTTGAACATTCTACAATTATATGACTCTGGATTTCATCAATAGATCGATGTTTTGTTGGTTGCCTAGCCACGTTGTTTTCGAGGGAAATACTGAAGCTGATCATGGCTAAGGCAGGTTGATCCTGTTGAAGTCCCATATAGCGATTTCAGACTCTCTATCTGTACTTTTGTGAGAAAGCTGTTTCAAATCTTTATGGAATGCTGTGAATAATAACAAACTTCATGAGTTACTGAAAATAACTGTAGGCTATACTCGTCTGAACAGTCAGAAAAGTTTCGATCAAGCCATGATCAGGCGATGCAGTATCGGCCATACACGATTAACACAGGAACATTAACTAAGAAAAAAGTCAGTCCCAGGGTGTATTCCATGCCACGAAGATCTCGCTGTGAAAGATATTCTTATCCACTGTATGGTTTTTGAGATTGTAAGAGATTCTCTTTATCGAGCAGCTACCTTAGAAGATCTTTTACTCCCATGAAAGAAGACTTCTCGGTTATTTGAGATAAATTAGTTTGTAGTATAAGTTTTAATGTACTTTATTGTGTTGGATTACTAAGTCATTAAATTTAATACTTTGTTTGATCGCGCGATATATAGCTGAATTCGACGTTAAACCTTATTTCTCTCCCTTTCAGACCCTCTATCTTTGCTTATGTGAGAAAGTTGTTTCAATCTTTATGGGATGATTTGGATAACCATAAACTTCGGTAGTTTAAAAAAAAACTATAGGATATATTCAGCTGAGTAGCCAGAAACCTTTCGACCAAGCCATGACGATCAGGCGATGTATAATCGACCATACCCAATCAACTGACGAATATTCTCTAAAAAATAAACCAGCCCCTGGTGTGTTCTATGCCTCGAAGATCTCAAAGTGAAACATATTCTGATCGATTGTATAGATTTTCAGGTGGTAGGAGATCCTTTTTATGAAACAGGTTCTTTTGAAGAGCTGCTTTTTGGTGTGGTAAAAATACCTTATTTTAGGTTGAGAAAAATCGGTTTGTTGTAGAAGTTTTAATATATATGCATGTTTTTGATGTGTTGTGGGGATACTTAGAATTTTGTTTGATCATTGCTATACGGCTGAAATATTGCTGATCTCAAGGTTGAAGCTTGTAGAATCTGGCATAGATTTATTTCATGCCACTAAGATCTCACAGTGAAACATATTCTTATCGTCGGTACACTGTCCAAAAAATTCCGTCATTTTGACGGAAAAATCACTGGCAGTTTTACGTCATCAGAACGAAAGTTCAGTCAAGAGGGAATTATATCAAATCACGATTTTTCCGTAAATATTACGGAGCTCCGTGAGGACGGAAAAAAGAATGTACGCTTATTTTCCCGTAAGCAGAACGGAAATCCGTCAAAATGGAAAACACCATATACGCTTATTTTTCCGTAAAGAGAACGGAAATCCATCATGAAGGAAGACACAATATACGCTAAAATTTCCGTAACAAAAACTGAATCCGTCGTGAGAAAATCGATACTCATGGACACAGAATACCCGATATAATTTTTCAGAATTAAAACGAAAATTAGTTTTAAAGAGAAAATTTATCTGTAAGCAAATAGCAATACTATCTGCAGAACGCAAAAGTCAGCATAATTTAAATAGATGTTCGAATGTTGAAATAAGATCGGAAGAAAACTATGCTGATACATACTCACGTAAAGCTTTACGTCCCAGAACAAATGGGATTCGATGCCCAGCATGATTGCACATATTTATACCAGGAATAGCAGTGCATGCAATAGCATTGCTGGATCTTTGTTTTGGGGCGGGAGCCCGGATGTAGAGAGATTGGGAGTCTGACCAGTTTTCACTTCGCTCCGAGAAATTTGTCTAATTCTGCGGAGTTCAGCTGATCTTAGCTCTGAATTTTGTGTAATATATTTGATGAATACTTTTGGCAAATACCTGTGGTGAAAGTTTAGAATTATTTCTCAGTTTTTTGCTGTTCAGGTCGTTTTTCTGACTTCGTCAGTTTGGCCTGGTTTGGGAAGGCAGAGATCTGCCATTACTACCGTCTCGGTCTTTGTGACCGAGAGGGTCGGTGTTTTTTTTCTGTCTTCCTATTCTGTGTTTGTTCGCTCTCTCTAAATATTTCCTTGTTGGCTTGATCAAGTTTGTAGTTGGTTCGTTTTTCGTTCAGTTTGGCTTGGGTTGATTTACAGATATCTGCGTATAGTGAGCTAGGCTAATTATATGTACACATCGAAGGTGTATACTGAAGGCTAGCCCTCAGAGTACAAGTTCGAGCGAGTATTTTGTTCTGTTCTTTTGTTCCTCGGCATTACCCAGCAACGGGCCAGGTTTAGAACTGGACTATTGTTCGGCCGAGATCTGAGGTTCAGAGAGAGTATTGTTGATCTGCTTATAGTTTTCACCTTCACCTTTAGAGTGAGGCTCCCTCGGGTGGGGGGGGGGGGGTAGCAATGTTTACTCTGTGGGGAGGCACACTGTTGGGGTTTGTGCGTGTTACTATTTGTAGTTTGTAGTTGTATTGAGATTCCCTAGTGGGACTTTTGTTTCGCTGTGACCTGTAGAAAGTTTGATAGGTCACTGAGCCTAAAACTTCAAGGTCTAGAGAAAGCTAATGCTATTTTTATATCGCGCATTAAAATACACTGTTGGATCAGGACGGACAGTCCTTAAAGTTCTAGCACAGGTATCAAATACCCTGTGGAACGTCACACTAGCGAATGAAATTACCAAACTCGCCTAGTGCTGGAAGGTATTCGCGTTGGAGGTCAACGTGGCCATTTTGAGGAAATAGATCCAGGGAAATTGCCTTTAAAGATGAAAGGACCATGCGATTTCCCAGATTCTGCGCTCAGAAGCGCTTTTGAGTTTTAAGGTGATGTTCTCTCCGTACAAAAAGAGTTCTATTCTTTCGATAGAGAGTTTGAGACAGGAGTTCGAAGAATTTGGATGTCGATGTTCAAACGTACCCTTCCTTCTACTATTTTAGTTCGAGGTATGATACTTCCTGTATGGTATAATGGTTAAGTAAAAACATACTATACTTGTAGTTCAGAAGATCACATGAACTCGATGTGTCCTTTGAAAAATAAATGCCTGATTCGTCATCATGAAGGACACCTTAAAAAAACCTGTCCAAAGGCCAAACAAGTTCCTGAAGATAACGCAGCTAACGATAGAAAAGATGATTCCTCAGATCCTCGCCCTGTTCCGCCCGCAGAATTTCGAAATGGACTTTCCGCCGAGGCTCTCCAGCAGAAACAACAGCAGTATATATATTTATGGAAGACTGTAGGCCCTGATGGCAAGCCCACCGAACGTCATCAGAGGATAGTCTCCGCCTGGAACAATGAGAAAACCTCAAACCACTACGAGTGTCTCGATGACGCGATGGATGAAGGTTGTAATTCGGAAGATGAAGTGGTCAGTGATAGTGAGGTTTGTGATGATGTAGAAGTCCAGTCAGGTGATCATAAGTCGCTTTCTGATCAGACTGAAAGTGTTGACATAGTATTAACTCCGGAAGTTGAATTGAAGGGTGACAACTTACCGGATACTGCTAGTGTTTCGGGTCAGGATGCACCTGTGCAGTCTGCGTATTCCTTCATTAATCCTATTCACTCTAGTGTTGATGTAAACGAGGAAGTAATGAAGGAGTTCGCAGAGAAAGAAAGTAGTCCACAGTCTTGTAGTAATAAAGCTGCCTCAATCAGAAAAAGAAGAAAAAAGAGAATACCATAGACATGGAATCCGGCAAAGAACCTAAAGTTGTCGATGCTACTCCCACTCCTACCAACGATTCACCCATGCACCCATTCAGATGAGTATCTTGATTGTAATGATCGTCCGTTAAAAGGCGAGACTTCCTTGAACCAAAAGTCGAAGGGCTTCTTGGGACAAGATAGAGAGAAAGAAGTTTATAAGAAGGAAAGTAAAAATGACAAGAGAGAACAAATGAAAAATAAAAAGAAAGGTGAAAAAGAATTACCCAAAATAAGACGTACATAATGGCTAGGCTAACCGTATATATTTTGGCTTGGGCAGTTTTGTGTTTTATTTCTATCTACAGACTAAAGATATAAGCGTCTAGTCCGTCATTCATAATCCAGCCGTCGTCCATTAGAGAATATCCGCGTCCATAATCCAAAGACCTATTCCGTATTCCATATAACAGTATTAGCACCAAAATAAAAAAAAACATAGGCTTGTTTCCTGCAAGAGAGAAGCGGTCAACAGTTTTCAATGATGACGGCAAGACATCATGATGTTCCAAAAATAGCAAATCTGTATCGCTGATCAGTATTCTTAATCTATAATATTCGTTGTAAAGTCGTCATCTAAAGAATGATGTATCTCAGTCACGCTTTGGTTGTGCCTGTTCATATGAGTACCATGAGGATCTTGAAGTACATGGGTTCATACGGCCGCTATCCTCGGGTTAAGCGGAATTAGACACAAGTTATGAAACGTAGCACCGTAGATCTTGCACGCTACGTTCGTATTTTGCTATCAGCATGCGATATGTATCGCCAAATTTGAGAAACTTTGAGTGGAGGCTCAATGCAACAATGTTTTGTGACGTTGATTAAAATCATCACATTTAACACAGGATCTAGCAAATGCTACTAAGCGAGATATGTATACGCTATATACAGGTCCCACTGGAATATTACTATCCAGAAAGGGATAGTTTACAATGTCGAAATTGTAATAATCTCTTTTGTCATAAAGTCGACGAGAGAGAATGCCCGCTTCATTTTTATGGAGATAAGAGATCTAAATAAGATGTGCCTGTAGGGCTATCTGTAGTTTACTTCAAGTCCAGTGAAGGTGGAAATATATCATTCACTGCGTCATTTTTATAACGATTATCCACAGCGAGAAGATCGTCTATATAGCGTTTGGTGAATAAGAAGGAACATGCTTTGAATGGATCGGTTTTTGAAAGCGCCTGCATATAGTCATATTCATAAGGGAACAGATACAGGTCAGCCAACAGGGGTGCACAATTAGTACCCATTGGAATACCTATATGCTGCTGATATATTGTGTTGCCAAATTTCACAGATATTTTTAATGAGAAATTCAAGCAACTCTATAAACAAAGGAACATCCCATGAATGATATCTCTTGTATGTAGTCTAGCTAAAGAATGTTTTATGGCTTCCGACATTAATATATCTACGATCAGTTTTCTTGAACAGACACTATTAATGAAATTATACGGTCAATAAGGTCCTGATGAGGGATTGTAGTATAGAGAGTCGAGAAATCCCATGTGGATACATGTCTGTACGGTATGTGACCTTTAGCATCAAGTTCTTCCGTAAGACATTTTGAGTTTTTCAATATCCACATACATTCAACGCCAGAGTTCTTAGCAATAGTGGCGCAATACCCTTCCCAAAGTGCTTTTACCTCCTGAAGGGTCCCCGTCAATAGGGTTGAAAGAAGCTTGGTGGTGCAGCTTCTAGAACCAGCTATGAATCTAGCTTTGTATGGTGATCTATGCATTTTGGGAGTCCAGTATATTTTTGGTATGTCGTTATGATTGCTTGGAAGGCAAATACCTCTTTCCCTGAGAAACTTTTTGTGATTGTTAAATAAATCTTCCAGAGTAAATGCAGTTTGGGAGTAAGTAGACGTATTTGATGAAGATATGTCTACAATCAATTCTTTAACCAGCACCTGGTAATAGTAATATTTACATGTGAATATTATATTATTCGGAGCTTTGTCTGCTGGGACTTTGACGAATTTACCCTAGAGATTTGCTAGAACTTCTTGCGAATTGAGGTTTCTCAGTACTTGTTTTGCTTGGAGAAGAGTACTTCTGTCAATATGGCGGATTATTTCAACGACCTTGCTCTTGGTGAGGTCCAGCCAATCAGCGAGTACTGTAGGTTCAACTTTTTCTCGCTTAGACCAATCAATAACGTATTGTTCTAATGCAGACAGGACTCCTCTGGTCGGCCTTCAGATTTATTCTGCTTGGCTCTCTATATTTGGGTCCTTTCATCAGGAGTAATTTCAGATCCTTATCACTCACCACATCAAGGTCACCAGTCACAATATGCTTGCATGGTGTATAGATAAAGTTCGACAATTCATATTCACAACTATAGCCTCCTGACGTGTATAGGTTCCAGTCAAACTCCTTGACAGCATTGGAGTAATTGAATATTTTGGTGGCTATAGATTTAGTATACTTATATGAAATGCAAGGAGGTTCGGTGAACTTGAAATAGATTGGTACAGCGTTGCGTACCTCTGGATCATTCAGGATTCGAGGTAAATTAATGATGTCCAGTCCTTTATCTAAGTAGTTGAGTTTCAAGAAAAGCCGATCTTGAGATGTTTCGATTATGTTCACTGGACGATACAACCGAAAATACGCTATATCTTGACATACTTTACTTATTTTTGATGGTATTATATTTCCTGAAGACGCAGATTGTTGTGTATCTCTGGCTATTTGATTTAAACTCTCAAAGGTAACGCATACAGAACTGTACGTAAGCTATGTATACTATTGGGTGCGTTAGTTAAACCCACTAAGTAATTTAAAGTGATATGATCGTGAATCATCGAATTAATCCGTTGATGGGGTTTAAATAGTTGGGTAATGTTGGATATATTTGAATGGCGGTTTGTAGCATTGCCGAACCCACTGACATTATCATTTAAACCAAACGGAAACACTGACCCAAGTTCTAGCATCCAGAATAATTCCCGTTCTCGGATTTTTCTCTCGAATCCAAAGGGGGAATCCTTAGTAGATGGATAGACGAGGTCTATGATCTGAATACTAAAGTTATCGCAGCCATGGTCGGGTCCAGAAAAAATGTCTACCTATAAGCAATTGCTTTTTCCTAACGGATTTTCTGTGACCGTTCACCCTAAGATGGAGTCTTTGGGTGGTCTTGCCAACATACTGTTGACCACACTTCTTACAGGAAACTAAATAAATAGATGGTTCAGCCACCAACTATCGTTCAATGGAATTGCAGAGGAGTTTGGCCAAATTTAAACGAACTCCAATTATTAACTCAAAATTATGAACCATCAGCTTTTTGTGTCAATTTCGCCAATACACACCTTATCTTTCCTACGCTTTAGACGAAAATGGAAAAGCTACAGGCGGTTCTTCAATATTGGTTAAAATGGGTG
Source organism: Hanleya hanleyi (assembly GCA_036873755.1). NCBI lineage: Eukaryota > Metazoa > Mollusca > Polyplacophora > Lepidopleurida > Hanleyidae > Hanleya > Hanleya hanleyi. The sequence continues at coordinate 11,901 of JAVTVY010044573.1, read as the reverse complement.
TTTTACACAGTCCTGTTGATTTAGTGCCATATTTACAAGCTGTAGCAGTTCGTATTACCTTGAATTCTGTTTTCACATCATGCATACCTTCTTTTGGTAGTCTCCGGCTTCATGAACTTCAAGATCTTTACGATCAGCTCCCGAAACCTTCTTGAATAATGGGTAATTTTAACGGTCGTAATATCCTCTGGGATAATGAAGACAATTGTAAAGGTAAAATTCTCGAAAATTTTATATCAAATAATTCTTTGTGTATTTTTCATGATGGTTCTTATACACATTTGTCCTCGGCTCATGGAACCTATTCAGCATTGGATATGTCACTTTGTGACCTTCCTTTTCTTGGAGAATTTTCTTGGTCTGTTCATGATGATCTTTGTGGAAGTGATAACTTCCCCACTGTCCTAAAAGCTGTTCATTCAGCTGATGACCCTCATTTCACAAGGGTTAAATTTCAAGAAAGCAAACTGGCCCGAGCTTGAAAAGCTTCGTTCACAAAAACTACAATCAGTCTCCTTCGCTGATGTTTCAGATCCTATACAGCTATTCTCAGATATGTTGATAGAAATTGCCGACCAAACCATCCCCACATATTCAAGAGTTACACATATTAAGAAACCTTGGTTTAATGATGACTGTAAAGAAGCAAGAAAATGTAGGAAGAAGGCTGAACGATATTTAACATTTTCAGGATTAGCATGTCGGTGGAAAAGATCTCAAGAGTTACAAGAGCTAAAGCTAGTAGAAGCATGAAACGGAATAAAAGTGATTTCTATCTTTTTTGGTTTAGAAAAATCCTTCGATACTAGATGGAAATACGGGATTCTTAGATCTTCAAAATAGGGGATTAAAAGGCCGTTTACCCGTTTTTATTTCTAACTTTTTGAACGCTAGACAATTCCAAATTCGTTTGGTTACAACTACGTCTGATCATTTTGATCAAGATCACGGTGTCCCACAGGGCAGTATTTTGTCTACTACTCCGTTTAGTATCAAGATCAACAGATTGGCTGCAGTTTTGATTAAATCAATTGATGGCTCACTTCTTGTAGACGATTTCAATATATCGTGTAGTGGGAAAAGTATACACAATATTGAGAGAACATTACAACTTTGTCTATACAGAATTCAGAAATGGTGTCTAGAAAATGGCTTCAAATTATCCAGAGCTAAGAAAAATTGTATACACTTTTGCAGAAAATATTTTCAGCACAAAGATCCAAAACTTGAATTAGACGGAACTGAAATCAAAGTTTCCTGGCATATTGTTTGATCAACGTCTAACATTCAAATCACATATAAATTGCTTAAAAGCCAAATGCACGAAAGCTCTAGATTTGTTGAAAGTAGTTGCCAGCTATAAGTGAGGGGGGGGGGGGAGATCAGCAAACTCTCCTCCACTTATATCGTTCCAAATTCGATTATGGTTCTATTGTTTACAATGGTGCAAGCAAGTCAAAGTTGGCAAAGCTAGATCCTATTCTCCATCAAGGACTAAGAATTTGTCTCGGTGCGTTCAGATCATCACCTAAAGAAAGCTTGTATGTCGAAGCGGATGAATTTCCTTTAGGACTTCGGATAATTAAATTATTGCTGCAATGTATCACAAAACTGCGTTCGAACCACCCAAATCCTGCATATAATTGTGTTTTCAACCCTGAGTACGCAGATTTTTATTTAAAGAAACCCTCGATTATTTCACTGATTAAATATAAAAAGGCAGAGACGAGCCAGCTCGTGTATACACAAGAATTTGGTCTACTGAGAGAGAAATAAAGTTTTCATCAGGCTATTTATACAGACGGTTCTAAATATGGTGAGAGAGTAGCATGTGCTACTATCTTTAGTTCCAAAACCATCGACTGCCAGGTAAAAATTCCATATTTACTGCAGAAGCAAAAGCTCTATTATCAGCTTTAGATGGTACTGGATCCACTAGAAGGAAAAAATAGGTCATATTCTCAGATTCACTGTCATGCCTTAAAGCAATTAAAAATGGAAATTCCACTCATCCCACCATCTTGGAAATTCTACAATTATATGACACCAGATTTGATCAACAGATAGATATTGTGTTTTGTTGGGTGCCTAGTCATGTGGACATCAAAGGCAACACTGAAGCTGATACATTGGCTAAGGCAGCTCTAGATGAAGAAGTTGACCCTGTTGGAATACCATACAGCGATTTCAGACCATCTATCTGCGCTTATGTAAGAAAGCTGTTTCAATCTTTATGGGATACTATGGATAATAACAAACTCCACGAGTTCAAAAAAACGGTTTGTTATACTCACCTGAACAGTCATAAACGTTTCGACCAGGCCATGATTAGACGATGTAGGATCGGTCACACACGATTTACTCATGAATATTTACTAAAGCAGGAGCCGATTCCAAGGTGTATACCTTGCCATGAAGATCTCACGGTGAAAGATCTCCGATTCACTATCATGCCTTAAAGCAAGTAAAAGTGGAAATTCAACTCATCCCACCATCTTGAAAATTCTACAATTATGACACCAGATTTGATCAACAGATAGTTCTTGTGTTTTGTTGGGTGCCTAGTTACGTTGACATCAAAGGTAATACTGAAGCTGATAGATTGGCTAAGGCAGCCCTAGATAAAGAAGTTGATCCTGTTGGAATCCCATACAGCGATGTCAGACCATCTATCTGCGCTTACGTAAGAAAGCTGTTTCAATCTTTATGGGATACTATGGATAATAACAAACTTCACGAGTTCAAAAAAAGGGTTGGCTATGCGCATCTGAACAGTCAGAAACGTTTCGATCAGGCCATGATCAGACGATGCAGGATCGGTCATACACGATTAACCCACGAATATTTTCTAAAACAGGAGCCGGTTCCAAGGTGTATTCCATGTCATGAAGATCTCCCGGTGAAACTTATTCTCATAGACTGCATAGATTTTAAGATTGTAAGAGATACTTTTTATCGAGCAGGTACGCTGGAAGATCTTTTTAGCCGAGCAAAAGAAGATTGTATTTTAAGTTATTTGAGAGAGATTGGTTTGTTGTACAAATTTTAATGCTTGTACCAGTTTTACGCAATAGTTTACTGAGTTGTTGAATTGAATCCTTAGAATTTTGTCTGATCGTCGCTATGTAGCTGAAATATTGCTGAATGCGACCTTAAACCTTAATTCTCTCTCTGGAACAATACACAAATACAACAGCAATTAGGATATCGTACGGGAGCTATACACACTCCTGATGCACAGCACACCTCTCAATAATTATAACCTTCCAACCACATCCATTATTTGATTTGTATGCACATCCTCCTCTCCCCAACTCCCCCAAATCAATAGTCAAGCAGTACTGCACATACGTGGGAACAACTCATTTGGAATATGGTCTAAAGTTGTCAATGTACATACATGGGTTGTTCTGACCCCCCCCAACATTGCAATTTTATTACTCGGGAATCCCAACAGTAGGAATAACATACATGTGTGTGAATTCGGCATCGAATCTCTTGGCTGATTTAGTTAACAGACAATGCACACCTACCTCATAACGTCTGATGAGGATCTCTCTTTCCTCTCCCAAATGGGCCATAAGACAAGCAGAGTACCCATAATCTCCGGCTCACTGGACCCATCCATGTCGCATGCTTTCTCCACCTCCACAAAGACTGCACGCAGCTCCTTCTTGGATGTCACTTTCCTCAAGTATGATAGCACCTGTTTCCCCTTTCCTCATGTTTTGAGTCATCAACGTTATGTCGATGCCAGTTTGCAAATCGAAATGGTCAAACAAAAACCTATCTCCTTCACGGAAAGAAGATTATCCATCTCGACAATTTCTCGTATGTAAGATTCATGTTTCTAATCACTTCATTTTTGTCAGTAACTGCGTGTATTGAGTGTTCTTTCAACCAGGCCTTCTTCTCATTTTGGGATGTTTCATCTTCGTTTTCTGGATAGGACTTTTAAAAATAGGCAATGCACCCATACTCATCCCTTTTCTGTATTTTTTGGCAGGTGGAGCATCTGTTCCTGTTATTTCTGAGGCAGGCAGTGACATAGGTTTCGATTTTTGTCTATTTTGTCGGTGGAGATAATCGACCCGATTTTCCAGTTGGCGCAAGAAGGCATCATAACCAGTGCCAACAACAGTCCCATCAATTTCATGGGCAAAAGGATATCTTGCAATGATACGCTTAGCCATGATGTTCAAGTTTTTCTGTCCTGGTTTCCTGGTGATTAAAAATATTTTATCCACTACTTCGTTGACTAGTTTTTGCCTCAAACTGAAGCTTGGTCTATCCTGCTTTGAGCAACTCTCAATTAAATTCTGGAATTACAAGCGTCTAGTCCGTCATTCATAATCCAGCCGTCGTCCATTAGAGAATATCCGCGTCCATAATCCGAAGACCTATTCCATTTTCCATATAACAGTATTAGCACCAAATTCAAAAAGACAATCATAGTATACATAAACATAGGCTTGTTTCCTGCAAGAGAGAAGCGGTCAACAGTTTTCAATGATGCCGGCAAGACATCGTGATGTTCCAAAGATATCAAATCCGTATCGCTGATCAGTATTCTTAATCCGTAATATTCGTTTTAGAGTCGTTATCCAAAAAAGATGTATCTCAGTCACGCTTTGATTGTGACTGTTCATATGAGCACCATGAGGATATTGAAGTACATGTGTTCATACGGCCCCTAGCCCCGGGTTAAGCGGAATTAAACACAAGTTACGAAACGTAGCGCCATAGATCTTGCACGCTACGTTCGTACTTTGCTATCAGCATGCGATATGTATCGCCAAATTTGAGAAACTTTGAGTGGAGGCGCTTGGTGGAATAGCCCTGTTTTATAAGTTTCTGCAACAATGTTTGTGACGTTGATTAAAATCATCACATTTAACACAGGATCTAGCAAATGCTACTAAGCGAGATATGTATACGCCATATGCAGGTCCCACTGGAATATTACTATCCAGATAGGGATAGTTTACGATGTCGAAATTGTAATCATCTCTTTTGTCATAAAGTCGACGAGAGAGAATGCCCGCTTCATTTTTGTAGAGATAAGAGATCTAAATAAGATGTGCCTGTAGGGCTATCTGTAGTTTCCTTCAAATCCAGTGAAGGTGGATATATATCCTTCACTGCTTCATTTATATAGCGATTATCCACAGCGAGAATAGCAAAGGACTGGGCTCAAGTCGGATTGCAGGTTGCTGCTGGGAACTCCCCTCTTGGTGAGGACCACTCACTGGTGTAGTGGGAAGAATTACTGGTTCTGTTTAATAAAAGAGATTGTTATGTAGGCGATACGGAGAGTGATTGCATTTTCACCATCTTTGATCCAAAACCATGTACATGTTATATAAAATAATACTACAATCCACTTTTGAAGATATATACGAAATGTTGCAGATCATTCCATGTTGCATCTTTCAGTCCAAATGATTGCACATTCTAACCTGTCGTGCATGTTGAAGAGAAAGTTACTGTTAATGGGGGTGACCTGAAGGTCTGTGGAACATTCGGAGGTGCGACTATTTTTCTATTCATTTTGAAACCCGCAGAGCCTGAAGATTTTTTACTAAAAAAAGGATTAATAAATGCGCTAATTTCAGAGCCAAAATTAGGCTCGCCAACAAACGTAGCTTACTAAAATACCTACCTTTATGTTTTAGCTTACTAAAATACCTACCTTTTTGTTTCCAAGCTCTAGTCAATTTCCTGGCCTGGATTGTTTCAACATTGGCATGCCCTTCTCCATAACAAGTTCTAAGTCTTCCTCTTCTTCTACATCCATCTTACTATCCGTAGTAGTTTCGTGTAAGTTATCCAAATGTTTTGATATCAGGTTGACTAGTTTTTGCCTGTCCATAGTTTGGTTTTTGTAACTAGATAAAATGATAATATTCACCGTTTTTCGGCCTACAGCTGCATGCTTTAAACTCACATGAAGACTATCCTGAAGGATGTATGACGGGAGAGGATAGAAATCGAGATGGTGTGAGGAGAGAATGCATTCCATGCATGTCTGTGTATCTGTCATATCCGATAGCTCATGTTCCAAGGTCTGGACAGGATTCCACCACAAAGCCCCTTACTAGAAATGTCACTGAATTGTCATGCAAAAGCAAGTCCAACAGAATTTCTCCCAATACCAGTCACTCTCATCCACATCAATGACCACCATAAGGCCTTTCTTATAGTCGGTCCCTTTCACATACAATCCGACTTGATACCATGGAAAAGGTGATCGCCATCCTGGTATGTGATTGGACTCCTTTTGGTGAACCTTGATGGCAAACTTTTCCACAACATCTGTCGTTGTTAGCAAGCAGAACCGACAACTGTGCTCCACAGTACTGAAATTTTCTGTGAATCCACCAAGCCCATTGCTGCCTAAATTGTGATCTAATATGAATAGAACACTTACTTTTACATAATGTCCATTACCAAGAGGAATTCCAATGCTTTCTAGGTCCTTTATATCACGAACTATCTTAGCAAAAACCTTCTCTTTTTCAAAATGTTCAATATCTTTTCGTCGACACTGTAATGCCAATTCAATGCGGTCTATCTGTGAACGATAATGAGGATAACTATTTGCCAAGGTAAAATATACAGCATAGACCTTGTGTTTCTTTTTAACAGAACCAAAAGGATTCACTACCTCAAATTCATCATGATACAAAAGAGTTTTCATCGTCTTTGCATCTCCAAACAATGGATCCCTTTTAGCAACACTTCCATCCAGAACATCGGACAACACATCAGCCTCACAAGGTTCAGGATTTTCATACTGATCCAAAAAGGACTGATCGTTCAGAAGTTGTCCCAACGTCTCTTTCACTGGGATATATGGGTAGCATCTGATTTTGCTTTTAGTATCAGTACCAAGCTTGATAGAAATTGGAGCAACATAGTTAAAAGCTTTCTTGAAGTAAGCTTTTCGCTTGTGAGCAGATCGGAGTTCTCCATTTTCTCCATGTAAAGATGAAATAGACTGCAAGATGAAACTATGCCAGTGACAGTCTCCTGTTCCAATCCATGCTGTTGTAGATTGGTCTTGACTTTGGACAGGAATATTTTATTCTCAAAATCTAAGAGCGAGTCTAGTTCATCGATAATTAGCTGCAATGTTGTAGCCAGAATGTGAAATTTTGCCTGAAGGGCTAAATTCTTAACATACAAGGGCTCTAGATCAGCTTCAGTAAGATCTGCAACATTGGAGTCATTTATTTCTGTTTCAGGCACCTGTAAATTACCACAAGCATCGTCTTGATTCAAGTCAAAATTGCTATCATCAACTGAACTGTTATTTGTTAAAAAATCAGGCTGTAGCCCATTTGCTGTCCAATTTCTATGACGGCGAGATAGATGGCTTGAGAAAGAGGGCACTAGCTTAAACTCCAATGGAAAAGCGATAAGTAGTCCATCTCGAATGCGTTTTCATATGCTGGAATAACTTTTTAATTGCACCGCAGTTTAGAAGGCAATATAGTCGAGTGACTTGTTTACTTTTGTGACAAAAGTATTGTCTTTCGCATGCTGATTTGTGATTGTTCCAGGACCCAGAAATGCTATGGCTGCAAGCTGAACTATGCACGAGGTGGGTTTATGTTGTAATTTGGAAGGGAGGGCAGGGAGTCAAATGTGTTGACCTAAACTAACCGCCTACCCTTGGTACGCATCCCTATTTCGTATGGTGAACACGGCACTGATGTTCAGTAAATGTACCGTGACAATATTACAGATAGGCCAGCTTTGATGAGATCAAAATGGTCACCAAATTGGGAATTATTGTTGGACATTTTCATCAATTTAGCACAATTTTTACCGAAATATTATAAACAGCTATCTATCTTTTATATTTTGTGATGTTAATACATCGCACTCAATTACTTCACTTTATCAGCTATCTATCCCTTATATTTTGTGATGTTAATTGATCAGCTATCTATCCCTTATATTTTGTGATATTAATACATCAGACTCAGTTATTCCACCAAGCGCCTCCACTCAAAGTTTCTCAAATTTGGCGATACATATCGCATGCTGATAGCAAAATACGAACGTAGCGTGCAAGATCTATGGCGCTACGTTTCGTAACATGTGTCTAATTCCGCTTAACCCGGGGCTAGGGGCCGTATGAGCCCATGTACTTCAAGATCTTCATGGTACTCATATGAACAGTCACAATCAAAGCGTGACTGAGGTACATCATTTTTAGATGACGACTCTATAACGAATATTATGGATTAAGAATACTGATCAGCGATACGGATTTGATATTTTGGAACATCATGATGTCTTGCCGGCATCATTGAAAACTGTTGACCGCTTCTCTCTTGCAGGAAACAAGCCTATGTTTATGTATACTTTTGTCTTTTTGAATTTGGTGCTAATACTGTTATATGGAAATGGAATAGGTCTTTGGATTATGGACGCGGATATTCTCTAATGGACGACGGCTGGATTATGAATGACGGACTAGACGCTTGTAACTTCACTTTGTCAGCTGTCATGACCTTTTAACGACTAAATAATGTTTTATTCACCACACACTCAGTTTACCTACAGTGTGTCGGTACATGTAAACATTCAGGCAGAAATTGTGAAATCTTTAAACAACGCACTGCCTAGATTATCTCTGCAATCCGCTACCTGGTATTTTGTCCTACTGGCTATAGGGTACAGGGGCTTGCGCATGCGAACGATGACGTCACTTCTGAGCTCAAAGCCCAGACTCCAAGAGCTCCGAGCTCAAAGATCTCCGTGCTCTAAGAGCTCCGATCCAAGTGCTTCGTCCTGCGGGAGCTACCACCACAACCGGACGATGACAGGCGTCAACACCTGGTGGTGGTGGTGTCTATACATATAGGATTACAAGTCCATATGTATTGGTCGACTAACCAAAAATTTCGCTACCACTCGTACTGATAACGTCCCCAATGACGCCGCAGATGACCTGGGAATCACGCAGATTACCTGGTCTTTTGGCAAATACATGCGGTGAAAGTTTAGAATTATTTCTCAGTTTTTTGCTGTTCATGGCGTTTTTGTGACTTAGTCCGGCTAGTCAGTTTGGCCTGGTTTGGGAAGGCAGAGAGCCGCCATTACTGCCGTCACGGTCTTCGTGACCGAGAGGGTTGGTGTGTTTTTTTCTCTGTCTCCCTCTTTTGTTCGCTGTCTGTAAATATTTCGTATTTTGCTGTTGTGTATATATATATATAGAAAAGAAAATAAAATAAAATGACACTGACAGCTGGAATTCGTCGTTACCGGTTTCACCACATCATCGGTGGCTCATCAGACGTTTAATGACTTTGAATTTAACGTTCATACGATATATTCCAAATTTACAGCGCTACGTCATACACTGACGTCATATCGAATAGAATATTTTTCCAACGTTGAGTCATGATGCGTAGCGTCATGCTATGTTTGAATTAAAGCGTGACGTCATAATTTTGACTGTCCGCTCTTTTACGTTTAACGTCCTAATACACATTTTGCAATAACAGTGACTAGACGTGAACTACACAATAAATATATCAATTTGGTAATTCATTTAAGACGCAATTATATTTCTTTCGAAATAATGTTTCCTTCTGTATTCTGAAGTCTTTGTCATTTTTCAATACTTTGTAAAATGGAAATATGGTAAATTTCCCAGCTCCACATTCGTCAATATGTCTACTTAGACCAATCTGTCGAGTTTCAGGGTCTCGTATCTGTTGTTTATGTACAGTCACTCGATTTCTCAGAATATCTCCAGTTTGTCCCACATAATTTTCACCACAACCAGCGCATGTTATGACATATATCACATTGGTTACTTTGCAGGTCATATTATATTGCACCTCAAAGACCTTATTTGCTCCCTTGAATTTAAATTGCCTGCCTTCTAGTATATAAGCACAAGTCCCGCATTTGTTTGATCCGCATTTCTTTACTCCATGAACCTCTTCTTCTAAAGTAAAACGCACCCTCGTTAATAATTTTTTAAGGTTCGGTCCTTGTCTTTTACTGTTGATAATTTTAACATCTTTCATACTGTCTTTGATTCGTTGACTGCCGTTGAGCATGGGTAATGTCTCTTTAATGATATTAAATGCGTTCGGGTTATTCGGATTATGCGTCGTAACCAATGGAATAGATTTTGTGTCGGTACGGCCTTCTTTCACAGTTCGAAGCCCTCTCTGCCCGATAGTATCAAGTTTTTCGGGTATCCTTGTTTTATCATTGTTGGTATGAGTTCCTTCAGTCTACGATCTTTTAACTCACTGTCATCCACTATGGTACATATTCGCCTTGCTAAATTGTACGGTATTCCCCGTCTCGTATGACTCGGATGACACGAATGGAACGGCAGGTACTGTTTTGTATCTGTTTCCTTTGAAAATACGTCCGTTTTCAATTCCGTTTCTTCCCTGTAGACCATAATATCCAGAAACGGAATTTCCCTGTCTTCTTGACAGGTGAAAGAGATATGTCCATTTAATGAGTTAAGTAACTCTTTTAATTGTTCGGCGTTTCCGTTTTTTCGTGGTAAAAAAATAAAACAGTCATCCAAGAACCGAAGGCAGTTGGCTATAAAGTAGTTTTTGAAAGAGGATCCATAAATTTCGTTGATTTTGCTGTATAATTTCTCTTCTAAATATGCCATGACAAGAGTGGCATATGTTGGTGCAAACTTTGTACCCATCGCTGTTCCCTTGATTTGGTTGAATATTTTCCCGTTGAAATTGAAGTTATTATTCTTCAAAATTACTTCCGTACTCTTCAAAATGAAATCCTTTGAGAAACGCTTGTCCATGCTACTTGCGTGTTTCTCTATCCAAAATTCAAGGGCTTCTCTTCCTAATTCATGCGATATGTTTGTATACAGACTAGAAACGTCGAAAGTTGCTAATGTTGAATCGGTGTCAATATGTTTTGGTAACTTCTGAAGAAAATCTATGTCGTCCCGCACATAGCTCTTGACGTTGCTTGTTAAAGGTTTGAGAAGAATATCCATAAAATAACTGAGGCGTTGTGTTGGGCATTCTGGTCCAGCTACAATTGGTCGGAATTTCAAGTCGGTTGGTGCTGTGACTCGGACATATGTTGAATTCTGTTCCTTGATGGCGTTAATAATTATTTGTGATTTATGGATTTTAGGCAATCCATAGAAATTGCTGGTCTTGTTCTCAAAGTTAGTGAGAAAATCTATCTCTTTCTCAGTGAGATGATTCTTAAATTGTTCTGTCAATATCTTCATTTTCTTCATAACTTCTTCATCTTGATTTTTGGGCACTTCTTTGTAGTATTCCTGGTCTTCTAACATTTCTGTAATTTTCCTTGCGTAAAAGTCTTTGTCCATTATAACTACAGCTCCGCCTTTGTCAGCTTCCTTGATAATGATTTTCTTATTATCTTGTAACTGTTTTAAAGCTTCACGTTCTGTTCTGTCTATGTTTGACCTCTGTTTAATAGTTTCACTCTCCCAATCGAATTTATTAATGAAATCCACATAATTATCCAAATGAACATCTCTTCCTCTTCTCGGATTAAACTTCCCTTTATTACTAACTTTGGATTCTTCTTGGATTTCCTCGGTTTCGTAGAAGTATTCGTGCAAACGTAATTTTCGACAGAATGAAGATACGTCGGTTTTGATATCCTGTAAATTTTGTCCGGGAGTGGGTGCAAATTTGAGTCCTCTTTCCAATAGCTTAATTTGCTCAGTATTAAGAGTTTCTTTGGAAAGATTGATAACTTTTGGTGTGTGGATATCGTGTATCTCTTTATCCACTGAGTTTAATAGTCCATTGTCATGTTGTGATGGTTGCTTCTCTCTCAAAAATCCCCAGTGGCTTGTGATGAATCATATCTCGTTTCTCTTCCCCATGAATAATTACT
>JAVTVY010044572.1:0-21836 GCA_036873755.1 Hanleya hanleyi | reverse complement strand
GCGCGCTGCGGGGCGCTGGGGCGGGGCGGGAAAACACCCCGGCGGTTGAACATTGGAATTCTTGTGGGTTTGGAGGATGAACATACGGACGTCTAAGGGAAAAAAATTGGAACTCTTCTATGTTTGAAGGTAGTGTTTAGTGAAAACCCGGAAGTGACGTCACAACCCACGTCACCTGCGTATATACTCCTGTAAAATAGAGCCGATTTTATTTCTTTGGAAGGGGCAAGGTCAATAGGACTTGCGCTTTTTATACTACTAAACTGTGAAGTAGATTACCTCTTACATAGGCCTTAAGGCCGTGATATGCATATGAAGTATTCTGGGGCATGGTCAGTACTTTCCAATTTTCCCTTCGTCTACTACTCGCCGATTTATATTTTCAATGAATACAAGGTTGTCTTGAGAAATATATCTCAAAATATGATTAATTAATGATTTTCCATCATGACAAACGAAAAACCGGCTTCCAACAAATATGGCCGTGGGTATTCGAAGCTCGAAGTCAGAAAATTGGCAAACTTCAAAAATTCAGATCTCAGCAACCAGAACGTCTTATGGGCTCACAGTTATTCACAATATCGTAAAATATGTATGCTTGCTAACCTTAGTTGGATTCGTCATGAAATCATTTAGGAATAAGTAATTCGGGCACTTTTTTGTGACATAGCAAAACGAAGATGACAGCCGTTTCCCTTTTCGCTGCGATGGTTTTACACGAAAAACCGGCTCAGTTATAAAAATCCATATCTCCGTAAATATGAAATGTCCAAACTTTTACGTCAAGACAATATTCTTTATATATGTGTACTTCCTATTTCCCGCAGGAATTTATGGAATATCAATTCTTTCCGCAATAAACTTACAATTTACTGGCAATGGTAACGAAATTCTCCGTGTCAATTTGAGGTGGATATGAAAACGCACTGACTCACACGTGCACTGGCAACAATTCGCTAGAGTGTAATGAAATGTGTTCATTTTTTAGGCGCCCATTTTCTACAACCTATACAGCCAACGTGGTTTATTAATATGCACACACATATGTTTTTCTTATAGTTCATTGGCTGAACCGCGAGGCCGGGGGAAAAATATTAAACTTGTTTGATAATTTCGCCTCGCGAGCAGCGTGTGCGGTGAACGCAAGCCAACAGCTCAGCAGTTTTACCGGACAGGCCAATGAATGGCATGTTATTTTGACTCGATTCATACGCTCGACTCTTCAAAATGGACTTGAAGACGTTATGCGGGAACTGAAATCAATTTCTTGAAACTTTTGCTCACCGTGTGCGCTGAAACAACAACAGAGCTGACAGGCAATTGAGGCCGTTAGCTCAGCTGATATTTCTCGTGTGCGCCGGATTTTATACCGAAGGAAATATCTGTGAATTTCGAAAAAATGCGTGACAAGCCAAGAAACAGAAAACCGCTGGGATGTGGACACCAAACCAGGGAGCCTGTATGTGCGTTCATTTCATCCACGTAGTATACTGAACACCGGATTTACCGAAGGAAATATCTGTGAATTTCGAAAAAATATATATGGAAATGAGATTGGATGTAATACGCATATTTTTTTAGCATACGAATGCATGGTGATGAAGGCTTCATGGTGTGTTATACCCACCTAGGAAAAAACAGCCCCAGATATGCATCAAACACCCGGGAGTATGGGATATAGGTATACATCTGGACTAAACTCTTTTATCAGGTAAGCTAGACTTTAGTACTATACTTGCGTTGAAACCCATGCAGACAACCTATTCAAATTTCAATGCATTGGCAACATAGCGTCGCACGAAATATACGCGCCCCTGTTGACCAGAATTTTTTTATACTCCCACAACAACAGACAATTTGAAGACAATTTTCTAGCGGGGTGTTTTCTTGAACATAATTGCTGTAATATACTCTTCTTATTGTGGACGCTAAATATAGGGGAGAAAATGGCAACATTGTGACCAAACCATAACAGTTGACAGCTGTAAAAATAGATACCGTGGCATAAATTAGAGAGAGCATTTCAGTACACCTCAAAAAAATGAAACCTGGACGGGTATCCTTCATCTCGAGGGGACGCAAGTTCGATTCTTGCTTTCATTATGTGAGTATGTGTTGAACATGTGATCTTTAAATTTTATTATCATCAATACACCTAAACGGTATAGTTCAACCCCACCCCAGCCCAACCGATGCCCCTTCATGAATGCTTCACATTGATACCTCACTCGACCCCACTGGACCAGTAGTCAATCCCCTAGCTCCAAAAAGGCTATTTCCATACCCTTGGGTCACCGCGCATGCGCAGAATGCCGATATTTCAACCCCACACCCAGCCCATTACATGCCCCCTCACATAGGCTTCACATTGATACTTCACTCGACCCCACTGGACCAGTAGTCAATCCCCTAGTTCCAACACGGCTATTTCCATACCCTTCGGCCACCGCGCATGCGCAGAATGTCGATATTTCAACCCCACACCCAGCCCATTAGATGCCTCTTCATGAATGCTTCATATTGATACCTCACTCGACCCCACTGGACCAGTAGTCAATCCCCTAGCTCCAAAAAGGCTATTTTCATACCCTTCGGCCACCGCGCATGCGCACAATGCCGATATTTCAATCCCACACCCAGCCCATTAGATGCCCCCTCACCTAAGCTTCACTTTGATACCTCACTCGACCCCATCGGACCATTTTATCTAGGGACTACTTTTTCTCCGCGGACCGAATCACCGCCAGACATGACTGCATCACCGCGGATGAATACATTCTTGCACTCACTCACACCATCCATACCTCCCACCACACGACACAAAAACTGCCCGCCATCTTGTACCCACCTCCCACCACACGACACAAAAACTGGCCGCCATCTTGTACCCACCTCCCACCACACGATTACACGACACAAAAACTGGCCGCCATCTTGTACCCACCTCCCACCACACGACACAAAAACTCACCGCCATCTTGTACCCACCTCCCACCACACACGACACAAAAACTGGCCGCCATCTTGTACCCACCTCCCACCACACACGACACAAAAACTGGCCGCCATCTTGTACCCACCTCCCGCCACACACACACACGCATGCGCACACCACCAATTGTGACGTCACAAAAGGTTCTGCGCATGCGCAGTGAGGCGCTATTACGCGAATTTGCTCGCTACATACTACTAACGGGAAGTGGGGTTTGGAAAACCTGTGATCTGGGGCATGGAATCACTGCTTCTTAGTTCTGGAAAAACTGTAAGTCTGGTTTTTGAAAACCTGGTTGCAACTGGGCTGCAACGGGAAGTGAGGTTTGGAAAACCCATGATGTGGGTTCTCAAAAAACCCAGACCTCTGGTTTTCAAAAAACCACTATCCGTTGCAGCCCAGTTGCAACCACTTTTAGTGTTTCGAAAAACGTTCTTTTTACTGGTAGATTTGGAAAAGTCGATAAATCTGAACGCTTGTGCCAAAAATGTTCTCTGCATGTTGTGGGTGATGAATATCATTTCGTACTTGTTTGTCCGTTCTTCAGCAATTTAAGGTCTGATTTCACTCCAGCCCATTTTTGGAGCAAACCTTTTAGAGAGAAATTCAAGTCATTGCTATGTACACAAAGGATAAACTTTGTAAACTAGTTAATGTAACGGCGGTGGGTCATTCTCAAGGAAAGGCGCAATTCGTGTCACTCGACCCAAATTTCCTTCTAACCAATCTTATGACTGGAAAAATTCAGATTGTTCATAGTATTCATTTAGTAGAGTACGACTAACTTATTGCAAGCACTGTCCCGATTGATTTTTTCGGATAAAATTTCACCAGAATCCTCAATTTAGGGTAAAATAGACCTGTCACTGGATGTAGTAACCTATTTGATACCACGATAGAGTTGCCAGAAATTCTTTCGTTCTACATTATTCCATCATCCGAACGCATGGCACGATCATACGTAGAAACTTCTGCTCGTAGCCATGCGGTAGCGGGTGATATCTGAGTGTAATAGGGCGTTTCCCAAATGGTCACATCCGATTGGTCCCGTTAGCTCCGACATCGGCGCAATCACATTCATAAAACGAAGACACACCTCCAGAAAGCGATCGATTGAAACGATCCCTTGGTGGGCCTCGGAGTGCCCCCACCACAAAATAAAAAGCATATCATTTTCCTGTGAACTGTCGCCAATTTTATTTTTTACAAATATGTTATGCCACTTGTAATATGATTTTTCTTAAGGAAAACAAAGAAGCATGCTCCATTAGAGTGAGAAATAAAATAGCTAATTCGCACAACTTCGGTTTGGTCTCCCACAGTCTTGCGCCTCGAGCATGTCGAGCGCTTAAGTGAAATTGACACGTCTCCTGTCTGAGATTTCCATGTCAAAGTATTTGAATACGGACAATTTCATTGGCTCGTTTAAATGGAGCGGACATGCGACTTGATGCTTGGGGAAGCTGACATCGGGCGAAATACACGGAGAATGAAGACATTGAGCTAAGGGTAGAGTTAAGTGAAACGTGAAATGCCCTTAGCAAGCTAAGATGACATTATTCTACCGTTTTGGCAACCAGCTGCATCTGTTCTTTCAATATATTATGTTTACAAGGGCAGATTATCTTGTGAAAATGGCATGGGCAAAGGTCTGTCACTGGTTTTCGGGTCATTGGTGTTACTGTGACTGAAATCGGAGCCAAAAAGCGAACGCTCAAATTAGAAACAAAGTTTTGCCACCAGGCGGCTTCTTTTCCAAGCGCGGGTAAACTTGAGATTCCATACGAAGTGTTTTATGAAACTCTTTTCAGTATTTCAGTCATTTCTAGCTCCAAATTTTCAGCGTATGTTTATTACCGGTCACTGATGTTACCTGTCAGGATCAACATGTAGTGGCTCCCGAGTTAAAATATTAACTGGTAATAAAGAAATGTGCGTATGAATTACAAAATCATTGTTTTTGGACCGTCATGACAATATACGAGGGAGCAACAATTAATTCCTTCCAAAATGTCAGTGGTGTTACCTGTCAGTGGTGTTACTATTTGTAGGGTAACACCATTGACAATAATGATGATTTTGCTCCAAGTTTCAGTACAACTTGAATTTACCTTTCTTCCAGATAATACTAAGTTAAGGAGTCTTGTCATATACGTGTTTGCCCCTAAATAGCTTTCACTTACAGCTGCATTTTTGCCTCTATGAACAAATTGGTCACTGGTGTTACACGAGGTCAGTGGTGTTACTCGAGGTCACTGGTGTTACCGGGTTGTCACTGGTGTTACATTTCAGTTGGATAAATATTTGAAGAAGAAGAAGCATTTTGATCAAAAGGCTTTTCATATACCTGTTTGCCCCTAAATATTCTTCACTTGCAACTGCATTTTTGCGTCTATGAACAAATTAATCAGTGGTACGTGTTACAAGAGGTCAGTGGTGTTACCGGATTGTCAGTGGTGTTACGGATGCAAGAATCGTCTAGAAATTCAGAAACACTTGATTAAGTTGTCCCATATTTTGAAAAAGAAACAAACTCGATTAGTTTAAAGTCAGCATCAAGAATAAATAGGTTTATTATACAGAATCTACATGAATGGTTGATACATGCGGTCCAATTGGCTGATTTTGGTGAGCTAAGTAGCATAATTAGGATATTAAAAACAAACTTGTTTTCTTAACTTCAATATTTTTTCATCATTAGTCATAGTTACACGCAATCTATTGCCTAGCATGTGTGTATCTTCCTATATTCTGTCGTCCTCTTAGTGCCCAATATACTGATCATTCCTGTGTAACACCACTGACATGATTGAAGACAACTCCACCGTTAAGTGTTACGAAAAGTTTATTATTCGGAATGTCTGCATTTATTGTACGCATTATAAAGAGTTTTGTCAATGGAGACTCCGTTGAAATCAAATTCTGTAGTCATTGGTGATCTTGATTTTGAGATATTTCCCCCAAGTGAAAATGTGCCTATCCGTGAGAATGACCCAGGTACCCACTTCAGCATCGAGGTGGGGAATCCCGGATGACGCAATCACGGGGAATTCCCAAAGTCGCGCAGTTCGGTACTCTCCGCCGTGTCTCGGTTGTAACAATTAAACTTATCTGTACAGTATGAATTTAAATGTTTATTGCAACTTCCCTTGTTCATTGGAGGAAGGTGCTTTTTGTTCGGCCTGTCGGGTTTCGCAGTCGAGGAACGAAATAAAGTTTGCAGGGACCCATGCATTCGGAACTCCCGAGCGGAAATCTACGAAGGGGACTGATTCTACGCTCGGGGGACGACAACATGAATTTCCTATGAATCTCCAGATCATTCTCAAAGAGAGCCGTGTCTACCCGCGGGAGACCAAAAGCGGCTCTCATGTAAACTGGTGACATTTTTGAATCTCCAATCTCAAAGCGAGGCTGCATGACATCACTCGCTCGACCGGGACTATTCTCCCGCCGGTAGACACGCAAAATGGTACATCTTCAAAAAATTTATGACCTAACCCAAAGATCACAAGATCATTATTGTTTAGCATCATCAGATAAACAAGAATAGTACGATCAGACAACATGCAGGCGAAAATACGGTATATAATTGACGTAATTCGTTGTTTTCCGCGTTTCAATGGTTGATCTTCAATGCAGAATCTAGGTCAACTAAATTTATATCTGCTGCTTCAAACGAGTAGGCCATAAATAAAGTTCAACGTTCAGTTTTATTTTTTTAACAACAAAACTTGCATAATGATAGCAACAAAAGTACATGTCATAGGGCGTGTGAACAGTACTATGTAGTGAATGAAGAACAGAAATGCTGCAACTGCCTTGCCCTGATCAAGTACATGTCACACTAAGAACCCGGGATAAATTTTCCGAAGATGTACCGTCTTGCGGTAGACACGGCTCTCTTTGAGAATGGATCGGAACTGTACGAACTACTTCCTGTATTAGATAACTCGCTTTCACGGCCAAGTATACATACCGACAATAATTTGTTCGCGATTGATATGCTCCGAAACGGAAAGAGTCATTTTCCAATTATATAGCCCACGTTATGTTTAGCAATTCGCTTCTAACTCGGCGGAGTCAGCAGGTCAATGACAAGCCGGATACAGACGGTAAAAATCATACGCCGCCTACTCACCCCCCAATTTTGGGGGGATGGCTCCCATTTACACCATTTGCGTACACTTCGCCATCCATAAGATGGCTTGCGAATCGTGAGTCTCCATTATTGCGGAGCGATATCCGGTATATTACGGGATTCTGTTCGGCCTTCATCCGGCAGAGAACAGACTCGAGAAATCTGATAAATTACAGGTTTTCAAACCACTTGGGAAACAGATATAGGCTAGGCTTACAAAACATATAGGTATAAATAACTTTCGTATCACCCAAGAGGTGTGGTAGATCTGAAATTTTCAACAAGTAGGGCATCACATGATTCGAAAATGGCGAGTTACGTTGGGGTTACGTCGGTAGACTTTAGCTGATTGGCTGACGAAGTCACGTGGTATTGATTTCTGGAAATTCCCTCTCGCACTTGCCGAAAGTAAGCTGTAAATGGATACACACGAACCCAGGGTCAGTCTTACCGCGTATAGATGACCGAGATGGTTACAGGTTGCCATTTACACGTGAGACTCTTTCTCGCAGTAGGGAGTCTCGCGAGACGAGAATGTCTCCAGATGTGACGTGGCTCCGAAGCCCAATCACTCTCGCGGAAGCCTTAATCCCCGACCAGCAAATATTTCCCTGCGAGTCTCTGATTTACGTCAGATATTCTAAAAACTGTTTATTCTTTTCATTCGAAGCACGTTTCAATAGAAAACCATCAGTTTAAATGGTACACACGCCACGTATTGGCAAGATATAATTCCCGTGACGTCACTGACAGTTCCCTGACACCAAAACACACGTGCCCACGCTCTAGTCCAATATGGCGTCAATGGCCTTCGAGGGACATCTCAAACCGGAGATCCCCGAGAAGTTGCGAATGGGAGGGGTTTCGCCAACCACCTCGCTGGGGGTCTAATAACACTGCCTGCGAAATGGAGCATGCGCTGTGGGGAGGTTGGGGTTTCGCGTATACCCACGCTATCGGCAGCCATTTTGTGTTTTGTGCGCATTTGGCGTGACGAGAAAGCAAATTCACCTTTTCATAGTTCCCGAAAACAAAACTTTATTGCCTCTTGGCTTGAAATAATTGCCTCTGGTGTATGGCTTCCTTTCAAGAGGATTATGGTGCCGTAGATCAGGAAATCTAACTGTAAGTAATGCATTATGTGTACTGTTAGCAGGTTACCACATAGCTTATTGTTGTTAAATAGAATTGTACTCTGAAATGATTTATTTAGACCTCACCGATAATGAGATAAATATGAAAAGCTGTCAGAAGAATTTATTTTCTTGTGATTGAGAATATTTTTTAGACTTGTTGACAGAATTAGACTACCGGTACGACTCAAATTCTTTTCACGATTAATTTGGCATTTTTTATATGTATTTCGCCATGTTTTTTCATTCTGGTTCATTGTTCATCAACTGAATTTGATAATTGATGCATGCACTTCAGGCTAATAGAAACCTCTCGATCTAGTGTAGTAATTCCTGGTTTCCGATCATGTTAAGGTCATGAAGGAACAAATATGGTGCTGTGAGCTTGTCGGTCAGCTGTTGGTACTGCAATGATCCACCCTCGGGGGTAGGTGAACGTTGTTTTACTGTATGAAATGCCACTATGTTGCTAAACTACACAGGAATTTCCTGTTTAGTAAAATTGGTGTCTTACAGTCAACAAGCAGATTAGTAGATAGTGGAAAGAGCGTTCGGGCACAGTGGATTTTGGGAAATATTATACAAAGTCATTATTTTTCCTGTTTGGATATAATAACTTGTTTAAAACAGTATTGTCTTCTCAGATTCTTTGTAGTCGCGACATCTAATCTCAAAAGTTGCAGTGTGGCACAGGATTTGGATTAATAACACATAGTTCGAAGTTGGTTTCGGTGCCTTTCAACATGCTTATGTATATTGATTGTTCACAATCGCACATGTGACCGAAGTTTGTTGTTTTCATTCTAGGGTGTTTTCTTCGCTGTTAACAAATATGTGCAAGGAATAAAGAACTTCATCTACACCTCCAAACATGGACTTGACTTGGTGCATCCGGGGTTTTGGGGTGTTACATTTTGGCGCTGCGAGCGGGGTCCTTATCCCAGCAGTCATCCCCTGAGTATTGGTGCTGTAGAACTGTGGGGAGGAGTTATGCAGGAGCTGTGTTCCAGCCTGTTTGCCCACGCTGTGGAAAAGTGGCTTGACTCCTTCTGGATGGAACTGAATGAACTTATAGCCAGATGCTAAGGATGCTAAGATTGGTCATGAATTGACAAACTGAACTTATAACGATGAACTGTTCCTGAAAGAAGAAGAAAAAAAACTGTTCTTGATATATTAATGAACTGAGTCCATGAAAATGACCTAGTAACTGGTGCAGTGTAAGTGAAAGGTTGATTGGTAAATCAAGAGTTCTGAAGTTAATATACTTAGTATAAGCTTGTACGTTTTCAGGTCGTACTGTGAAATTTGAATTTGGAAGTAGGTTTTGGTGAATCAAATTTTAGCCTTCCATGAGCACACTACACTAGCTGTCTGAAATTGGTCTGTAGGACCTACCTGGGTTAGTTTTTTGAAAATTTGCATTGGTGAAACAGAATTTTGAGGTTACTGTTACTGTGACGTTGAGAAACTAAATAGTATCTGAGGTTGGTCTTTAGGACAGATTTAGAAGTTAGAATAGGCACTTCCGACCGGAACAAAATTTGGATAATGTAGCAGTGCGGATAATATGCATCCTGTTGACTGGCCCGTCACCAGAGGGTAAGTTAAATTGAACTTTTTATTATCCCTTGCTTTTGTCCCTATACCGCTGGTCCCTGCATTATTTTTCGTTCCCCTGCGATCTTAGTCATGTCGGATGGCGAGTCACCTCCCCCTGGGGGACAAGAGTTTCGCGCACTGCAATTACTCTTGGAAGAAGAGCGTAAAAAGTCTGAGCGTGCAGCTCGTGAAGCGGCAGCCACGAAAGATGAGATAATGCGCTTGATTTGTGCAGAGAAAACGCTCTCTGCTGAACGTCAGAACGCGACCGCGGAGGTAGATCGATTGAAAATGGAACTTTCGAACGTTAGTATTTCTGGGGAAGGTGTTGTGGAGCCCGTGTGGGTATCGTCGGCGCGGCGATTGGATCGCTTTCGCGATCGCCCTCGGACAAATGTTGACCCAACTATATATGAGTGGATCCGAGATGTTAAAGGTCGGTTGGCAACGCTGCGAGGTTCAGAGAGTGAGAAGGCTTCATTTGTTATAGAGCAACTCGCTGGCAAAGCACGCCAGGAAATACTGGGTAGAGATACCAGGGTCTGTAGCAAAGTAGACGTGATTTTTGAAGTATTGCAGAAGACCTTTTGGGATGGAGATATCTTACCACAATTGCAGCAATGGTTTTTCTCGTACCAACAGCAGTCGTCAGGTTTGGTGTCCTGCTCCTTGGAGATGGTTTGAGATTTTCGAGAGACTGGCAACCCTTGACCCGGCGTTATCTGAGTGACGGGAGGAAATTTTGAAGGAAAGATTTGCAGAGGCTGTCAGTGATGAGGGCCTGAGACGGGAACTACGGCGTCTCAACATAGAAGCACAAGGTCTTGGTTTCTTCGACTTGCGGGATAGAGCAATTCGATGGTATGGAACAAAGATGACTCAGGAGGGCGAAAGGCCAGATTTACGACTACAGAAGAGATGGTATCGCAAGCAGAAGAGGAGCAGCCCTCACTTGGAACATTGAAGAAGGAGCTGTGTTCCAGCCTGTTTGCCCACGCTGTGGAAAAGTGGCTTGACTCCTTCTGGATGGAACTGAATGAACTTATAGCCAGATGCTAAGGATGCTAAGATTGGTCATGAATTGACAAACTGAACTTATAACGATGAGCTGTTCCTGAAAGAAGAAGAAAAAAAACTGTTCTTGATATATTAATGAACTGAGTCCATGAAAATGACCTAGTAACTGGTGCAGTGTAAGTGAAAGGTTGATTGGTAAACCAAGAGTTCTGAAGTTAATATACTTAGTATAAGCTTGTACGTTTTCAGGTCGTACTGTGAAATTTGAATTTGGAAGTAGGTTTTGGTGAATCAAATTTTAGCCTTCCATGAGCACACTACACTAGCTGTCTGAAATTGGTCTGTAGGACCTACCTGGGTTAGTTTTTTGAAAATTTGCATTGGTGAAACAGAATTTTGAGGTTACTGTTACTGTGACGTTGAGAAACTAAATAGTATCTGAGGTTGGTCTTTAGGACAGATTTAGAAGTTAGAATAGGCACTTCCGACCGGAACAAAATTGGATAATGTAGCAGTGCGGATAATATGCATCCTGTTGACAGGCCAGTCACCAGAGGGTAAGTTAAATTGAACTTTTTATTATCCCTTGCTTTTGTCCCTATACCGCTGGTCCCTGCATTATTTTTCGTTCCCCTGCGATCCTAGTCATGTCGGATGGCGAGTCTCATCCCCCTGGGGACAAGAGTTTCGCGCACTGCAATTACTCTTGGAAGAAGAGCGTAAAAAGTCTGAGCGTGCAGCTCGTGAAGCGGCAGCCACGAAAGATGAGATAATGCGCTTGATTTGTGCAGAGAAAACGCTCTCTGCTGAACGTCAGAACACGGTCGCGGAGGTAGATCGATTGAAAATGGAACTATCGAACGTTAGTATTTCTGGGGAAGGTGTTGTGCAGCCCGTGTGGGTATCGTCGGCGCGGCGATTGGATCGCTTTCGCGATCGCCCTCGGACAAATGTTGACCCAACTATATATGAGTGGATCCGAGATGTTAAAGGTCGGTTGGCAACGCTGCGAGGTTCAGAGAGTGAGAAGGCTTCATTTGTTATAGAGCAACTCGCTGGCAAAGCACGCCAGGAAATACTGGGTAGAGATACCAGGGTCTGTAGCAAAGTAGACGTGATTTTTGAAGTATTGCAGAAGACCTTTTGGGATGGAGATATCTTACCACAATTGCAGCAATGGTTTTTCTCGTACCAACAGCAGTCGTCAGGTTTGGTGTCCTGCTCCTTGGAGATGGTTTGAGATTTTCGAGAGACTGGCAACCCTTGACCCGGCGTTATCTGAGTGACGGGAGGAAATTTTGAAGGAAAGATTTGCAGAGGCTGTCAGTGATGAGGGCCTGAGACGGGAACTACGGCGTCTCAACATAGAAGCACAAGGTCTTGGTTTCTTCGACTTGCGGGATAGAGCAATTCGATGGTATGGAACAAAGATGACTCAGGAGGGCGAAAGGCCAGATTTACGACTACAGAAGAGATGGTATCGCAAGCAGAAGAGGAGCAGCCCTCACTTGGAACATTGAAGAAGGAAATTGTTGCTGAAGTACTTGAGGCTCTACATTCTAGGGAAAGATCTGACCGTCCCCGGAATAGAGATGCACGATCAGAGAAGCAATGTTGGTGTGGATCGGTCGAACACTTCCGGAGAAACTGCCCAACCTACAGGCCCAGAGAGACCGTCAGCAAAAGAAGTTTACAACCAGGAACTGGAGCTGGAGGTAGTGCTGCTGTTCCACCACCACATTTAAACTAGAGTTGCCCGCGACTACGAGCCATGTGGCGGGCATCGAAACCTTGGAAGTGGAGGATAATGGCTCATTTTTAGCGAGGGCAGTTGGTGAGTGTCCAGAGACTCTGGTTCGGATTAGGGAAGAAGTGGTTTGGTGCCTGTTGGACACTGGGGCACAGATCTTCACACTGACGGAGAGCTGTTATTCACGCAATTTGCTCAGCAAGAGCAATTGCGAAATGTGTCTCCGTTTTGCGGATTACTGCCGCTAATGGCCTTGAGGTCCCGTTCCTGGGTTATTTTGAAGTGTCGGTGGAATTGTGTGGTCAAACTTTCCCGAAGATGGGATTCCTTGTAGTAAAAGATCCAGGTAATACCCCTTTGGAGAGGAAGAAGCAGGAAATACCTGGGGTCATTGGGAGCAACATTTTGAGGGCGATTCATAAAGAACTCCACCGTGCAGGTGAGAAAAGTTCAATTTCAGAAGAGGTAGTGGGACAGCTTTGGAGATCTGTATTGGCGTTTTACCGAGAACAGCATACAAGTCCTGTGATAGGAGCCACTAGTTTTGTGAAGGTGAGCGGTCGACAGCCAGTCCAGATTCCCGCTTGGTCCCTGAAACAAATAGAAACCACCACAAATCAGAGTACTGGTCAATCTTATGATGCTGTGATCGAGAGGAGTGATACTTTGATTAAACATCTTCCTAGAGTTTTAGCAGTAGGGAGAGCAGCAGTTTGCGTCGACAAATCTGGACGAGTGCCTTTACAGGTTTGTAATTTTAGTTCCGAGGACATTTATCTAGAACCGAAAACTAGGTTAGCAGTTTTAAAGGAGACACCTATTGAAGTTGGAGGCATCGACATTCAGTGTGAAGATGTGATAACCATCCAAGAGCAGGCGGTGACTACAGCCGACTCTGCAGTAGTGCAACAGCTTTGGGTCCGCATAGATGTGGGACAGCTAACTGAAGAACATGAACACCAGTTGCGTGCTACACTGGCCAAACATGTCAATGTTTTCGCCTTGTCTGATGATGATCTTGGATGCTGTAGTGAGGTGGAACATAGGATACATACTGTAGATGATGTGCCGGTGAGAGAGCCACATCGTCGGGTGCCACCTCATCAGTGGCCAGAGGTTCGGGAATATATCAAGAAGGCAGTTGATCGAGGCATTGTCCGTCCTTCCAGTAGCCCATATGCAAGTCCAGTGGTGGTTGTACCTAAGGCTAGTGGTGAACTAAGGCTATACATAGACTACAGGAAATTGAATGCTAGAACACACAAGGACGCGTATCCTCTCCCCCGTATTGAAGACGCATTGGAGAGAATGAAAGGAGCCAAGTTCTTCAGTTGCCTGGATCTGGCACATGGCTATCACCAAATCCCTGTGGCAGAACAGGGCATTGAACAGACGGCCTTCCGGGTGGGAACGGGTGGATACGGATTTGATATTTTTGGAACATCATGATGTCTTGCCGGCATCATTGAAAACTGTTGACCGCTTCTCTCTTGCAGGAAACCAGCCTATGTTTATGTATACTATGATTGTCTTTTTGAATTTGGTGCTAACACTGTTATATGGAATAGGTCTTTGGATTATGGACGCGGATATTCTCTAATGGACGACGGCTGAATTATAAATGACGGACTAGACGCTTGTAATTGTATGAGTTCACACGCATGCCCTTTGGGTTATGTAATGCCCCTACAACTTTTATGAGGGTGATGGATCGCATCTTTGGGGACTCCAACCTCCACACGCTCTTAATATACCTAGATGATATACTGATTTTTGCCTCATCCTTTTCTGAGATGATACAGAGACTTGACATGGTGCTAGGCAGGCTAGGGCATCACTATCTAAAAATGAAGCCCGACAAGTGCCATCTGTTTAAACGGCAGACACGGTTTTTGGGTCATCTGGTAACTGAGGATGGGGTAGGAACCGATCCTGAGAAGACCAGAGCTGTGAAAGAATGGCCACGCCCAAAATCAGAGACAGATTTACGCGCCTTCCTTGGGTTGGCTGGGTATTACAGACGTTTTGTGCCCCATTTTGCTAAGATTGCAGCGCCACTCCATGCTTTGTTGGGAGGGGGAAAGAAATCTAAGAGGATAACAGCTGCGGATAGATGCTTATTTTCAGCAAAGTGGACTGATGCATGTGAAGTAGCCTTCTTAACATTGAAAGACTCGCTGGTCACTTCTCCGGTACTCGGATACCCAGATCTAACTAAGCCGTTCATTCTGGAAGTGGATGCTAGTTTCAAAGGACTAGGGGCCGTCTTGTCCCAGGAACAGGAACATGGAAAGGTCGTGATAAGCTATGCAAGTCGAGGGTTGCGGGGACATGAACGCAATATGCAGAACTACAGTTCTGTGAAACTAGAACTCTTAGCCCTGCATTGGGCTGTGACCATCAAGTTTCGTGATATACTTCTGGGTGCGGAGTTTCAGGTATACACTGATAACAACCCTCTTAGCTACATCAAGACTTCTGCAAAACTGGGTGCTACAGAGATGAGAGGGGTAGGCGATTTGGAGATGTTTAACTTTACTATACGTTACCGGCCTGGTCGGTGTAATAGAAATGCTGATGCGCTCAGCCGCAAGGAGCAACATGGAGAAGTGTGTGTCGAGGAGACAAGATGACATGCCGTCTGTCCCTGGTGATGTTGGAACTTGTGGAACACCACTGCCTCCAGAGTTGCGTCAGACTATTGTACAGAATGTATCGAATATGTGGTGGAGAGAGGTGTCCGTCCGATCTCGTGAAACACAGCCAACAATGTGTCCGTCTTTCCAAGCCTCGCGCCGGATGATCTTCGACGGTTGCAAGAACACGACCAGGTTCTTGGGTGCCTTTGGAAGTTCAGGAAACTGGGTCATCGGCCAACGATCAAGCAGCAGTTGCTTCAGGAGGGTAAAGCAGTACGCAAACTTCTACGACAGTGGGAGCGCTTTCGAGAGAAACAGGGTGTGCTCTATCGTGAATGTGTTGTCAATGGTACGCAAATTGAACAACTGCTACTGCCATCAGAATTACATGGGAGAGATTAGAGTCTGTGCATGATCAAGCGGGACAACCTGCCTACGACAAGACATTATCTTTACTACAGAACCGCTGCTATTGGCCAACGATGGCCATGGATGTCGCAAGCTATTGTGATAGTTGTCAGAGATGTACACTGGCAAAAGCAGGCAGGAAGTTGCACCCGGCCATGAGTCATCTGTTAGCGAAGAAGCCACTGGACATCCTCGCCATGGACTACAAGCGTCTAGTCCGTCATTCATAATCCAGCCGTCGTCCATTAGAGAATATCCGCGTCCATAATCCAAAGACCTATTCCATTTTCCACATAACAGTATTAGCACCAAATTCAAAAAGACAATCATAGTATACATAAACATAGGCTTGTTTCCTGCAAGAGAGAAGCGGTCAACAGTTTTCAATGATGCCGGCAAGACATCATGATGTTCCAAAAATATCAAATCCGTATCGCTGATCAGTATTCTTAATCCATAATATTCGTTGTAAAGTCGTCATCTAAAGAATGATGTATCTCAGTCACGCTTGATTGTGACTGTTCATATGAGTACCATGAGGATCTTGAAGTACATGGGTTCATACGGCCCCTAGCCCCGGGTTAAGCGGAATTAGACACAAGTTACGAAACGTAGCGCCATAGATCTTGCACGCTACGTTCGTATTTTGCTATCAGCATGCGATATGTATCGCCAAATTTGAGAAACTTTGAATGGAGGCGCTTGGTGGAATAGCCCTGTTTTATAAGTTTCTGCAACAATGTTTTGTGACGTTGATTAAAATCGTCACATTTAACACAGGATCTAGCAAATGCTACTAGGCGAGATATGTATACGCCATATGCAGGTCCCACTGGAATATTACTGTCCAGAAAGGGATAGTTTACGATGTCGAAATTGCAATCATCTCTTTTGTCATAAAGTCGACGAGAGAGAATTCCCGCTTCATTTTTATAGAGATATAGATCTAAATATGATGTGCCTGTAGGGCTATCTGTAGTTTCCTTCAAATCCAGTGAAGGTGGATATATATCCTTCACTGCGTCATTTATATAGCGATTATCCACAGCGAGAAGATCGTCTATATAGCGTTTGGTGAATGAGAAGGAACGGGCTTTGAATGGATCGGTTTTTGAAAGCGCCTGCATATAGTCATATTCATAAGAGAACAGATACAGGTCGGCCAACAGGGGTGCTGGTGGAATGGAAAATGTACTGGTGTTAACAGATGTGTTCAGTAAATTTACACAGGCCATTCCAACGCGCAATCAGCTAGCAACAACTGTCGCCCGTGTGTTAATAACGGAATGGTTTGTCCGATATGGGGTGCCAAAACGCTTGCATTCAGACCAAGGTCGGAATTTTGAGTCTGCAATTATCCAAGAGCTCTGTTCAATGTACGGCATCACTAAAAGTAGGACAACCCCATACCATCCTGAGGGAAATAGAGGTTGTGAACGTTTCAACCGAACGCTACACGATCGTCTGAAGACCTTACCAGAGAAACAGAAGAGGTGTTGGCGCAAACACATTTCTGAGATAGTGTACGCATATAACTGCACGCTCCACTGTTCAACGGGTTACAGTCCATTATTCCTGTTTTTCGGCAAAGAGCCAGTCCCGCCAATAGATCGTTTTTTTGGGCTTAAGGAAGACGATACAGGCAGTGGATCTGTGGATGAATGGGTCGCAGACCATTATCGCCGTCTTACGGAGGCTTTTGAGAGGGCCAACGAGAAGACAGAGAAGGAGGCAATTCGCCGTGAAAAGCTCCACGACCGGAAGGCTGAAGATACTACCCTTCCTGTGAGAACACAGGTGTTTTCAAAGGATCATGGACACAAGGGGCGAGCAAAGATTCAGGACCACTGGAGTCCTGTGCCAGACTTTTGGATACGGATGGCCGAGTATTTGAAGTGATATCAGGTGGTGGAGTCAAGAAAGTCGTTCATCGGAATGAGATGAAGGATGCACGTAACTACATGGGATTTGACCGTGCTGTGATCCCCCAGACGAGTGATGATAGTCCAGGGTCAAGTGGAGTAGAGCTGCCAAATAATGGTACATCGGCTGGTAGTCCATATAGAGACAGTGACGAGTCAGACGAGGAAACAGATTTCCTAGTGGGTATTGTAAGACCCGCAAATAGTAACCCCGGTCCACCATCTATCCCCGAATCAGATTCTCCACTTCTTACTGAGGCAGTTGACGAGCCAGTCTCAGAGGTCGTACCTGATCCAGAAAGTTCAAATGAAGATGACCCTGCACCAACCAGAAGAACTCTACGTAGTACCGCTGGACAACACCCGACCCGTTCAATTTGCCACAATCAGTGTCGCAGAATGAGAATAACGTGAACATGATAACGGTGTTTGATCCTAATCAAGCCCTTATCAATCTGAGTCAGACTCATCTTTACCTCACCCAGGTGTTGGCGAGCACACGAAAGTGCTAAGTTTATGGTTATCTTTTGGATTTAGTTGTACGCTGGAGGGCCAGCTAACTAAAGTGGGGGAGTGTGTGACGGCGGTATCCACTTCAGCATCGAGGGGCGATCCCGGATGACGCAATCACGGGGAATTCCCAAAGTCGCGCAGTTCGGTACTCTCCGCCGTGTCTCGGTTGTAACAATTAAACTTATCTGTACAGTATGAATTTAAATGTTTATTGCAACTTCCCTTGCTCATTGGAGGAAGGTGATTTTTGTTCGGCCTGTCGGGTTTCGCAGTCGAGGAACGAAAAGTTTGCAGGGACCCGTGTACTCAAAAGGGGTTTCCCGTGTACCCACGCTATCGGCAGCCATTTTGTGTGTGCATTTGTTCTGAGCGAACTTGGCGTGACGAGAAAGCAAATTCACCCTTTCATAGTTCCCGGAAACAAAACTTTATTGCCTCTTGGCTTGAAATAATTGCCTCTGGTGTATGGCTTCCTTTCAAGAGGATTATGGTGCCGTAGATCAGGAAATCTAACTAAGTAATGCATTATGTGTACTGTTAGCAGGTTACCACATAGCTGTTTGTTGTTAAATAGAATTGTACTCTGAAATGATTTATTTAGACCTCACCGATAATGAGATAAATATGAAGAGCTGTCAGAAGAATTTATTTTCTTGTGATTGAGAATATTTTATAGACTTGTTGACAGAATTAGGCTACGTCAAATTCTTTTCACGATAAATTTGGCATTTTTTATATGTATTTCGCCATGTAATTAAGGCTGCCGCTATGCGTGCAGCCTTATTGCAACTCGCTTTGTCCGCAAGATTGCGAAAAAACAGAGTTGAGACTTACCGTCACAGGGCCAAATGCGGAGAAGATATTGAACTAGAAATTCGTAACAATTTGGGCTGTCTCAGATAAACGGAAGTCTGTCTTTCAAGCCCAAATTGTTCGTCTAAAATTCTTAACCGGAAGTTCAAAATCCAAAATCCAAAAAGAAAATCTGCGCGGAAACGTCTTTGCGCATACTGCAAAATGGGCTCTCGCGAGACTTTTACGAGAGCTGCTTGGAAGTGATCTCCCTTTATGTAATTGATCTGCTCGTTGAGGGCGCTGTGGTTAGCGAATAAAGAAAGGCAAAACTAATGGATAAATAAGAAGAACTGCACTAGATTGACTGGCACGATCTGGCGCCTTCAGCCTATATTTCTATCGACTGTTCATGCCTGGCAACATCAATTCGATATCTAAACCAGAACAAGCGGAGTGATTCCTATGTTTTATTGCGGAGAATAAAAGCTGAATAAAACTTTGTCACTGAGTATTTTAATCGAAAGAAAATCGTGCTTGCCAACACGGGCAGCTAACACATGAACATGAACATGAACGTTGCGTTGCCCGTGCCGATTTTGACTTGCTCCAGACACGCTAACGTAGTAAAGTCAACAACAACGACAATTATTTTGCTTGATTATTTGTCACGACATTTTCATTTGGGAACTTGACTTATCTCTTGAAGAATTCAATATTTATCCACTATAACACATTTTTATGCGCGTGTTTCGCGCGCATTTTCCCATCCATAAAAAAACTCAATTGTTTGGGACAAAACTCAATTTCAAAATTTCTCAAAAATTCAATTCTTCAAATTCAAGTTTTTATTCTGGGTTACCTAGATGAAAAAGTGGCTAAAACCCCCCTGCTGTTATGATATTTAAGAAAATATCGTTCCAACAAATTTAATCTCATAATTGAACCTTTTGGTAACATGTTACACTGAACTCCCTAATAGTGGAACAGTCTGGTGAGAGAAATGAGCCCACCGAGTCAACATCCATCTTAGCTTGCTGAGAACATTTCACGTTTCGCTTAACACTGCCCTTAGCTTAACGCTATGATTTGGCATGTATTCCATACGGTGTCACCTCTCAGCTGCAAAGGACATATTTCTGGAGGGACATAATCCTGTTCGAAAGTTGTTCCTGAAGCATCAAGGCACATGCCCGCCGCATCTAAACGAGCCAATGAAATTATCTGTATTTAAATATTTTGACCTGGGCATCTCAGACATGTCAGTCTCACTTGAGTGCAGAGGCGCAAGACTGGGGGATTCTATGCGAGACAAAAACTAAGTTGTGTGAATCAGCTATTTTAGTTCTCACTCTAATAGAGCATGCTTCTTTGTTTTTCTTAAGAAAAATCATATTACAAACGACCTTACCTATTTGAAAAAAATAAAATCGGCGACAGTTCACAGGAAAATGATATGCTTTCTATTTTGTGATAGGGGCATTTCGAGGCCCACCAAGGGATCATTTCAGTCGCTGGCTTTCTGGAGGTGTGTCGTCGTTTTATGAATGTGATTGCTCCGTTGTCGGATCTCACAGGACCAATCGGATGTGACCAATTGGGAAATGCGCTATACTCAGATATCACCCATTACTGCATGGCTATGAGCAGAAGTTTCTACGTATGATCGTGCCATGCGTTAGGATGATGATCAACATCATGAAGTGAGGACATTGATCTTGGCAATGCAGAGCTAGAGGAAGGAGATAAATCTGTCAGTGTCATCAACGTCTCCCGATCGAGAGAAAAAAAACACAAAAAACGTGTGTTCAAATTCTACAATGCTTGAAAAAAAATGGAGAAACTAGTTGGAATACATGACAGTATGGTGATAAAAAAAAGTTTCAGTAGTGGTGACAAGCTGAAGTACCAGGAAGACAAGTAAAAAAATAGTTACTCCTGGACGGTAACTTTCAAAAACCTGAACCGATTCTTTGCAGATTTGGTATGTGGATAACTTGCCACAGGATATCACTCGAGATTGCTTTCCATGCTGGGTACTGAAGGTTAAGGTTCCAAGCCAAATCAGTAGTTTCAACGTCGATTGACTTCAGACGCTCTGGTTTTCAT
This sequence comes from Hanleya hanleyi, assembly GCA_036873755.1. NCBI lineage: Eukaryota > Metazoa > Mollusca > Polyplacophora > Lepidopleurida > Hanleyidae > Hanleya > Hanleya hanleyi. Next base: position 818 of record JAVTVY010044572.1, on the reverse strand, counting down.
TAAAATTTTCTCCGAAGCATCAAATTAATTAATGAAATAAATCAAATTATTGTACTTCGTATATTTCATCCTGTTATGACTGTCAAAGGTAACTAAAGCATTACACATAACACAACCTATACACATGATCAAATTTTGGGAAATAGGAAAAACTATGTATTTCTAAAGATCACAGTCAAACATCAAAACCATAAAATCACACAGATAACGGCAGCCTTTCGAAGTCCACGAGTTCTAGTTTCATTCTGGTTCATTGTTCATCAACTGAATTTGACAATTGATGCATACACTTCAGGCTAATAGAAACCTCTCGATCTAGTGTAGTAATTCCTGGTTTCCGATCATGTTTAAAGGTCATGAAGGAACAAATATGGTGCTGTGAGCTTGTCAGTCAGCTGTTGATACTGCAATGATCCACCCTCGGGGGTAGGTGAACGGTGTTTTACTGTATGAAATGCCACTATGTTGCTAAATTACACAGGAATTTCCTGTTTAGTAAAATTGGTGTCTTAGAGTAAACAAGCAGATTAGTAGATAGTGGAAGGAGCGTTCGGGCACAGTGGATTTTGAGAAATATTATACAAAGTCATTATTTTTCCTGTTTGGATATAATAACTTGTTTAAAACAGTATTGTCTTCTCAGATTCTTTGTAGTCGCGACATCTAATCTCAAAAGTTGCAGTATGGCACAGGATTTGGATTAATAACACATAGTTCGAAGTTGATTTCGGTGCCTTTCAACATGCTTATGTATATTGATTGTTCACAATCACACATGTGACCGAAGTTTTTTGTTTTCATTCTAGGGTGTTTTCTCC